>RJWM01007185.1:0-70092 GCA_004363535.1 Dasyprocta punctata | reverse complement strand
CAATCTCTTTCCTAAAGCATTCTCTTTGACTGCTGTGATTCAGTAAACCTTACATACTGCTCTATATTACTTGTACATGTGCCTGTCTCTTGACAATGTTTTTTTTTTGTTTGTTTGTTTTTTTTTTGCGGCACCGGGCATTGAACTCACAACCTCGTGCCTGCCAGAGCAGGCGCTTAAGGCACTGAGCCAAACTCCCAGCCCTGGTTTTTTTGAGGCAGGGTTGCACTATGTAGCCCAGGCCGGGCTTGCACTCGCGTTGTAGCCCAAGCCGGCCTCAAACTCACAACGCTCCGCCTACCTCAGCCTCCCGAGTGCTGGGATTAAAGGCGTGCGCCACCACGCCCGGCTCTTGACAATGTTTTAATTACTCAGTATCTCTTTAGCTGCTCAATAAATACTTGAATGAATAAAAAAATACATAGGAACACTATACAAATGTCAGTACATTCTTCTGATTCCCATTTATGGCCAATTAAAATATATAGAAGAATTAGCCAGCACCACTGCAATCAAACACCGTCACATACGTGGTGAAAGACATGCAAAATTTCTACAAATCATCAAGATACAAAAAAAGATGTAACCAAGTAGAAACAAACAAACAAACCCCACAAAATTTCTTTTTTCTTTCTTTCTTTTTTTTTTTTTTTTTATCTTTTTGAGATAGGGTCTCACTATGCAGTTCAGCCTGGCCTTGGGTTCACTTTGTAGCCCAGGCTGGTCTTGAACTCACAACAACCCTCCTGCCTCCCCACAAAATTTCTGTTTTTTTTTTTCCGGTAACAGAGATTGAACTCACAACCTTGTGTCTGCCAGGCAGGCGCTTAAGCCACTAAGCCAAACTCCCGGCCCTATTTTTTTCACGGCAGGGTTGTACTATGTAGTTCAGACCGGCCTTGTTCACATTGTAGCCCAAGCCGGCCTTGAACTCACAATGTTCCAACTACCTCAGCCTCCCGAGTGCTGGGATTAAAGGTGCACACCACCACGCCCGGCCCCACAAAATTTCTTTCTTTCTTTTTTTTTTTTTTTTTTTGCGGCACCGGGGATTGAACTCACAACCTCGCGCCTGCCAGGGCAGACGCTTAAGGCACTGAGCCAAACTCCCGGCCCTGGTTTTTTTTGAGGCAGGTCGCACTATGTAGCTCAGGCCGGCCTTGCGCTCGCGTTGTAGCCCAAGCCGGCCTCGAACTCACAACGCTCTGCCTACCTCAGCCTCCCGAGTGCTGGGATTAAAGGCGTGCACCACCATGCCCGGTCCCACAAAATTTCTTGATGAGCTGATTAAACACAACATCCATTCTTATCTAAGTTACAGAGTCAACTCAATTTTAGCCCCCCCCAAATCAAACAAAATCTTAGTGGGGAGCAGATAACTCAAAATTCAGTTACAAAGGAAGTCAAATGCCCCAAGGGGCTGCTCTTCAGTGGCGCCTCCTCTCTGTGCTTACCAGCTGCATGTAACAGAATTGACTACCTTGTTTTAATTAAGAGAGTGGCTTCCTTAGAGGAGAGTAAAGATGGCATCTCTCATTCTCAACTTGCACAACACTCTCAATGCCCTTTAAAACACATGCAGACAAGCCAGGCATGATGACACAATCCTGTCATTCCATCACTCCGAGAGGCTGAGGCACAAGGATTCAAGTTTGAACCAGACCTGGGTAACTCAGTGACTAAGTGTGACCCTGTCACAAAATAAAAATAAAAACGGGCTGGGGATATAGCTCAGTGCAAATCCCTGAGAGGGACAACAAACAAAACCACACCTATCTGAAGACTCACTTCAGATAACTTATTTTTTTTTTTTTTTAGCACATCATGCACCAAAATGCAATGCAGAGTGCTTCCCCTCTGCCTTGGGGATGCTGTCACAGACACAGAAAGGAAGCTGCTTTTTCCCTTGGTCCTGTTACGAGGACCATACCTAACTTGAAGCCATTCAATGTAAGTAACTGTGAATCAACCAGACAAAATGGCATCATTTACTCAAAACAAGACTGGGGTTTTAGAAATTAATCACAAATGATGCTCCAATGTTGAATGCTGCCTTATAGCAAACTCCAAATCCTCCTGGGGCTCTCCAAGTACTGTATTTGGGGTTATACTGATAAGATTAGACATTCTGCCAGTTTCTGCTTGGATCATGTGGCTACCCACTGCGATTTCAAAGAAATCAAAGAAAAAAGATTTATCTATTTTTACTTATTCTTAGGGCCTCAAAAAATGGCCCAGTGCAGAGCAAAGCAAACTGCAGGTATTTTAGAAAATGTGCCCTCTAGTGGTTGGTGTATCTATCTGCAAGCATATTGCCCTCAAATCACTCTACTCTACAGCTACTCACTTACAGGAAGAGCTAAACCACCCTTTTCTTCCCCATGTAACACTTGATTGGCAGTGGTTATGTAAAGAACTGCTGCCCCGTTGGTCCTATGTTACCATGACTCCAGGTATTTTTGTTTTTCCAGTACTGGAGACTGAACCCAGGGCCTTCATATTCAGCTACATCCCAGCCCTTTCGATTCTTTGACAGAGGGTACTGCGGAGTCGCTAAGCTGCCCAGCTGGCCCCAAACCTGAGATCCCCCACCTCAGCAGGCGGATGGATATCTGGCACCACATTCACCCGAGATCCTAGTTCTGCATATACAACAGGGTCTCCCAATTTCTGTGGGGCTTTTAAAAATTGTCCTTAATTTTATTTTTTAATGTAAATTTATTCTTAACTGTTCATAAAAACACAAAAATAACGTACAGGGGTAACAGGTCAGGGGTAGAATATTTGCCTGGCATGTGGAAACCCTGGATTTGATCCCTAGTATTGCAAAACATAAAATAAAATAACAAATTCAAACTATATACCGTATGATGCTTTAATACATGTAATCCTGTGTAATGTTTAAACTAGGTTAAATGTATCTGTCTCCTCAAATCTTTATTATATAGCTGTGGTGAAAACATTCAAAATCCACTGTTCTATTTTCATGAAATACACAGCACATTATCCTCACTACAGTCACCCCACTGTGCAACAGCACACCAGACCTTCTGACCCTCTTTATCTACATTCGGTGCCCACTGACCAATCTCCTCACATCCCTCTTTCTCACAGCCAAGGAGCACATTTCAGACATATCAAGAGAAAACGTTTCAGGTCCCTCCAGCCAAACACAGAAAGTCTATGGGGGCAGAGAGACACATGACTGTAATCTCAGCTACTCAGAAGGCTGAGGCAGGACGACTGCAAGTTCGAGGCCAGCCTAGGCAACTCTGCAAGAACCTGTCTCAAAAATAAAACATTTCAAAAGGATTGGGGATGTAGCTCAGAGGTATGGTACTTGCCTAGCATGCATGTGGCCTTGGGTTCAACATCTAGCATCAAAAACATAAAAGTCAAAAACACTGGAAAGCAAAAAACAAAACAAAACAAACAATCAAACACACAAAACAGAACAAAACCACCAGAAAACTTAATGCCCACCCCCCCCTTGAGATAAGGTCTTGCTTCACTGCCAAGACTGTTCTCAAACTCCTGGGCTCAAGCAATTTTCTTGCCTCAGCCTCCTGGAGTAGGTGGGACCATAAGTGTGTATCATAGCATCCAGCTTTTAATGGTTCTTTTTTTATAGTGCAATAAAACTTTCTTCATTATTTTATTAGTAGATGTTTGCAATATGTGCAGTTCAGAAACATCTTGGGGAGTGGGTACACATGTGCTTCTTTCTTTTTTTAACCCCCTTCTCTCTCATCTCCCTTAATAGTTTCTAAAGTACAAATTCTTTCTTTTTCTTTTTTTCTTTTTTTGAGACAGGGTCTTGCTATGTAGTCTAGATGGCCTTGGACTGAAGCAATCTTCCTGCCTCAGCTTCCTGAGTCCTGGGATTGCAGGTGTGTGCTGCCACACTGGTGAAAGTATACTTTCTTAAACAATTCTCAAGCTGGGGTCAATTGCTTGACACCTGTCATGAAAAAATGCCACTCTCAAAGCTAGAAAATGCAAATCCTCAAAGCAGCAGACACACTGAAAGCACGCCACTACTCGCACCAAACACACAGAGACAACTGCATTAAAGCATGCCATCCAACAGAGGAGGGGGAAGAAACACCTCCATCGGTGTGGAAGATGCTCCTTGCCCTTCTATTGCATGCTAGATCCAGAGGACCCACAGGGCACAGGGACTGTGTACTGCCCTTCCACACACAAAGGAGACTCCTGCCTCTCATCGCTCCCCTAGTATGAGCACCTTGGCACACTAAGCCTGACTTGTGTGGATGTAGGAGGCAGACCTACACACAACTGTATCCCCCTTCAAACATTTTCATTAAAACAATATATATCTTTTTAAATTGTAAAAGCACACTGCCCGAATGCAGGGCTCTCCAGTCTTTCTGCACACTGACCTTCTCCGCCATGGCATCCATGTAGTCCTGACGCTGGTACTCCCTCCTGCGCAGGTGTCTGTACACGTGGAACTCCCCACTGCCAGCCCCAGCACTTGAACCTACCGGCAGAACAGTCCAGAATTCCAGATGAAATCCAGTTACCAACACAAAAAGAGACACAAACATACCAACTGGAAATCATGGAAGGGATCATGCCTGCTTTTTGTCCGCCTGTACCCAAGCGCAAGCATAGTGCCCAGCGTATTGCAGGCAACATTAAATACTCTGTTGCATGAGTACTAACTTATAAAGTCACTAAAAATTCCATTTTAACAGTATTAATAGGAGAAACAAATTGTGATTCAAAGACCGGAGATTCACAAGCAAGCTGTGGCCTCCCTCTCCAGTTTGTATTTGACATGTTAGACATCTTGCAAGTTGAAAAATGTCTGTGATGCCTTAAGTAAAAAGAAGTGAGCTACAAAATAGTACTATGTGTAAAATAACTGTATTTTTATAAAAACATTTCTTGATACAAGGTCTCACTATGCAGTTTAGGCTGGCCTTGAACTTGCAACAATCTTCCTGCCTCAGCTTCCCAGGTATTGAGATTATAGGTATGTGTCATCACATCTACCTTAAAAAACATTTTTCTTATCTGAGTGGTTTCTGTTTTCTTGAAACAGGGTCTCACCATACAGTTCAGGTTGGCTTTGAACTCACTATATAGCTCACGCTGGCCCTGAACTCAAAGCAATCCTCCTGCCTTGGCCTCCTGAGTGCTGGGATTACAGGCATGTGCCACTACACCTGGCTCCCAGTCCTTTTTTTTGAGACAGGGTCTCAGTAGGTTGCTAAATTACACAGGCTGGGCTTGAACTTTCTAGCCTCTGTTCAACCTCCCAGAGTGCTAGGATTATAGGTGTGCTTCAAAATAGCACATTACTAAGATATGCTCTTTGCATATACCTATAATTCTAGCACTCTGAAAGCTGAGGCTGGAGGATCATGAATTTGAGACCAACTTGGACTACACAGTGAGTCTGAGATCAGCCTAAACTACATAGTATGATCTCGTCTTAAAAAAAAAAAGTTAATGTAGAATAGTTTTCTAATGGTAAAACAAGCAACTATGCCCCTTCATTGTAACAACAAAGTATTAGAATAGTGAATATCTTCCCTATCAAATAACTACAGGATTTTTATAATGTCTTTGGAAATTATGTTTACAAACACATAGACAAAACACATTACCCATAACATCTCGGACAAATTCTGGGGGAGGCCGAGGTGCCCATTCACTCATTTTTTCTGGAATTGGCACAGCTTTGTCCTGCAATATTTAAATAGGAGAGCATTTGTAGGTTAAAAAAAAAATCTGCTGACAAACTTACATCTTTTACAATTAAAGACTATTGAAGAGGTTTAGAAGTTTCGTCAGTACCATTGCCAAATACTCCTACGTAAAGTCCACCAAACTTGTGCTCAAGGGAACAAAAGCCAAAAGTAAGAAGAAAAAGAAAGAAGAGAAAAAAAGAAGAGGATGAAGAAATCCAATGCGATATTGTTGGAATATGGCGGGAAGTAGCCAACTCTGGTGACATTTCAGGAACTATCGCCATTGAAATGGATAAAGGAACATACATCCATGCACTTGACAATGGTCTTTTTATACTGGGAGCGCCATATAAAGAAACTGATGAAGGTCCTAGTCCTCTAGAGCAGTTTACTGCTGTCAAATTGCCTGATTCCAGAAGTGCCCTGAAATCTGGCTATGGAAAATATCTTGGTATCAATTCAAATGGCTTTCTTATTGGACATTCAGATGCCATTGGACCAAGAGAACAATGGGAACCGGTGTTTTAAAATGGGAAAATGACACCTTTAACCCCAGCACTCCGGAGGCTGAGGCAGGAGGAGTGTTGCAAGTTCGAGACCAACCTGGGATACAAAGTTAGACTAACCTGGGCTACAAAGTGAGCCCAAGGCTAGCCTGAACTGCACAGCAAGACCCTGCCTCAAAAAAAGATGGGAAAATGGCCTTATTGGCCTCAAACAATCGCTTTATTAGACACAGTGATGTAGGTGATACAGAAGCAAAAAAGTAAAACAGCAGTAGAAGAAATGATAAGGATTAGATTCTGTGCTGAAAGGGAAACCAAGAAAAAAAGATGGCCTCCCAGAAGATGACAAAAGGGAATGTAAAACAGTGTGAAATCAAGTACGTAAAAAAATCTCAGAGTTTCCAAGACTATAAACTTAAAACCAGTAAAGAAGACAGGTAAAATTTTTTTTGGGGGGGGGTTTACTGGAGATCAAACTCACAACCTCGTGCTTGCCAAGCAGGCGCTTACACCACTGAGCTAGATCTCCAGTCCAAGATGACAATAAAATTCTTAAAAAAGCTCAAAGAGATGGATTTTTGCATGAGACACTTCTGGACAGGAAAGCCAAATTTAAAGCTGATAGATACTGCAAATAACCAGTATTTTTTGTTTCGGCCTACTCTTTTTGTTTTTTTTCTGAATAAAATATTTAGTGGTAGTGCTTCATACCAAAAAAAAAAAAAAAAAAAAAAAAAAAAAAAAAAAAAAAAAAGGGCAACCCACTCAGGACCCCTTCTGTCTCTCTCCCAGACAGAAGCTTTCTTTCTCTCAATAAATATATTCTGCTTCAAAAAAAAAAAAAAAAAACAGTATTGGAGAGGGCTGCTTTGCTCCTGAAACCAGGGGTCATTCTATGTTCCACCCTACCTTAGCTTCTTTAATTCATCCTTTATGCTTGGGTATAAAGCAGCCCCCAGACTTGAGGGTTGCACTTCCCGGAACAGAGCTCGGAAATCTAAGCCACCAATTAAGGCTAGAAACGTCTAACGTTAACACTACAAGACGAGAGCCGATTTTTTTCTAATCAAAGATACAAAAGTCCGTTTCATCCAATAGTTTTTAAAACCTAAACGACTGAGGCCTGGACGGGGGAAGAGGGAGGCGAGAACTGACTTGTCCCCAGAGTCTCGGTCATGCTTCCTTAACAACTGGAGCTTTTTGGAATAAGCCCTTTTGCTAAGCCACAGATTCTGTACTTTCAGCCTAACGTTTAGTTCTGGAAATTAACCTAAAAAGGGCCTCAGCGCGCTCCACAGCGTCTTCACGAAGGCTAGCCTTCAACATAATGACAGTCGGAAAGCTCACTATCTCCAGGGCAGCCTGAGCCTCCCGAAGGACAGTCCTGTGGGAAGGGTACGGAATTCCAGAGTCCGGGGTCGCGGAGGGCTGGTCGCCGGCCCTCAGAGGCGCGCAAGCAGAAGGTGGCTTCAGCCGGGCGGTGGAGCCCCGTCTTACCGGATTCTTCATGAGCCGCTCCAGTTTGAGTTTCTGCTCCTCCGCCGCATTTTTGGGGATCACGAGCGCCTGTGGCTCTTTCTTTGGTCTCGGTGGTCGTATCGCAGAAGGAGCCGAACTCGCCATGGCAGTTTTGCTGTTTCCCCAAGTAAGCGACTAGGGCAGCGCACGCGTATGGCGTCAGAGACGCGCCTGACACGCATGCGCACTGAGACCACGGAAGGGCTGGGAAGGAGTCGCATGCTGGAAAGAGATCGCTGAATATTCATGAGCTTGAAGTTCACCACGTTTACTTAGGTCAAACTACTTGATTTCATTTCCTGTTTCTCACAGCTCTGGGGGAGAGGTGGCCCTTCATGCTCGAGTGGCCTGTCCACAGCTGACCTCTCCAGTCCCCGTGGGTATCGTAGTGGTCAGCACTTCTTGCTCTGCTTCCCTCACGTCTGGTACCCACTTCCCCGTTTGAATATCACAGCGCAAACGAGTCACCAAGCTCTCTGAAGATTGGGGCCAGATCTTTGTCACCTTGAAATTACCTGGCCCCCTCCAACTATATCTCTGCGAAACAAATGAACCTTCCTTTTATTGGTGGGCGGGGGGTGGGTGCGGGTATCCTCCCCATCGAGTTAAATCCCCGGCACTTTTCTTATTTTTTGAGACAGGGTCGCATTAAGTGGCTAAATTACCCAGGCTGGTCTAGAACTTGTTATCGTTCTGCCTCAACCTTGCAGAGTACTGGATTTACAGGAGTGCACCATCGCGCCTAGCTGATACCACTTAAATTGGTAGACCTAGTAGATTTTTTCCTGTAAGGTGGTGAATCTCATCTAATTCGTTGAAGACCTAAGTAAAGCTGAAAACCCAGCCTTCCTCCCAAGTAAGACAGAATTCCTGCCTGGTGGCTTCTGAACCAGGGGATGAGCATCAGTTTTTCACCTGGCCTTCAGACTGGAACTGAAATGTGACTGTCCTGAGTCGCAGGCCTTCCAACTCAGTTCTTTCAGACAAGAACTGCACTATTAGCTCTTGTGGGTCTCCAGCTTCCTGGCTCACCTGCAGTGCTTAGGACTTGTTGATCTCCGTAGTACTTTGTAATAAAATCCTTTATAATAAAATGCATCCTATTAGTTTTCTCTGGAGACACTAATACAAATATTTATTAAGCTGTCCAATCATAGACTCGCCTTCACTTCCTGACCGCATCCAATCCATGACAAAAGCATGTTTGTTTGAATCCTCCCCAAATCACCTTACACAAAGCCCAAATCCTGTAATAAGCTCTTTCGACACCCTCTCACTGAAATAAGAGCAGTTTTCCTTCCTGCAACAAGCCATAAACACAATTTGTTCAATTACAATTGTGTTCTTGGTGGTCTTCACAGTTGGTTTGTAAAACTGAGCCCAGGGCCTTCTTACTGAGCTATGTCCCCAGCCCTTTTTAATTTTTTTTTTTTTTAAAGACAGGATATTGGTAAATTGCCCAGGCTGGGCTCTAACTTGTGATCATCGTTCCTCAGTCTCCTAATGTAGTAGGATTAGAGGCATGCTAGGCTAGCTGTTCATTTTCTTGTTTTATCATTTGTCCTTTCCCCTCCTTGAGAGTAGATGGTTGGTGTTGTTCACTACTGTACCCCACTCTCTGGGGCAAGGCCTGGCCCTTAGAGAAGTACTCCACAAACATTTGCTGATGAACATGGTACATTGGGGCAGGCACATTAGTGCCACTGCCCCCTGCCCAGCCCAGGACAGCTGTCTGCTGAGTCCCCAGGCAAATGGACTGATGGGCAAAGGGAGGACACCTAGACAGTGCTATGTTAGTTTTCTAGCAGCCATTCCTGGCTTCCTGATAGTGACTTTCCAAGGGTGAAGTAAATTTGGGAAAGCTCTTGACCGGCCCAGCTCTGTCACTGGAACATAGGAAAGGCTTGACCAAGGTAGGGTCCTACACATGAACTCACCGTCCAACACACACCTACCAAGTTGGCACCTCACTTTTCTCCAAACACTGCAAAATACAAAGACTTTGCCTTAAACTCCTTAGAGAACTCCCACACAATCCCTCTCTCTTTCCTTTTATTTTATTTTGTTTTATTTTGGGGGGGTGGTACTGGGAATCACACCTAGGGCCTCATGCATGCTAGGCCAGCACTCTACCACTGAGCTGCATCCCTAATCCTTATTATTTTTTATTTTGAGACAAGATCTCACTAAATTGCCCAGGCTGTTCTAGAACTTGTGATCCTTCTGCCTCTGTCTCCTAAGCAGTGGGGATTATAAATTTGTCCCACTGTGCTTGACCCCTGTACAACCTTCTTAAATTGTTTTAAATGTTATCTCCTCACTAGATGTGGTAGCACCTGCCTGTCATCCCACTACTCTGGGAGGCTGAGACAGAAGGATCCCAAGTTTGAGCCCAGCCTGTGCAACTTAGTGATTTAGCAAGACTTTCAAAATGAGAAAGTAAGAAAAGGGCTGGGGTTGTAGCTCAGTGGAAAGGCGTGGGGTTCAATCCTCCCCACCAAATGCAAAAAATAAAAAAATACTATCTCTTCCATGAAGCTTTTTTAGAATGCCCTCCACCCTACTTTCACACAGGAAGTTGCTCCTTTCTTGGTGATCCCTTGTCCCGAGCCAGATGGCTGTGTGTGGTGGTTACCATAGTGTCCTTACTAGACCTGAGCAGAATCCCAGCATCTAACCCTGGCCTGGAACACAGCATGCTTGTAGAATCCTTGGGTGAACAGCAGAATGGAAAAGCAAATGAAGAGTCCATGAACGTGTCCCTGAGATGAGCAAATGATTGATGAAAAATGAACGAATGAATAAGGAAGTTGAATGTGAAAAATGAGGAATGAACACTCATTAAATAAATGGACACTCAATGCACATAAGAAAACTTGAGATATTGGAGTAGCAGAGAGTGACAGAGCTGGCAGGGAAGGGGTGGCTCTCCCCAATGTGCCCCCAGTCTGCACATGGCGAGAGCTGCTGCGTGGAAGCTAAGCGAATAAGTGCAGCGAACCAATGCATGGAGGCAGCTGGGAGTTAAGAAGATGATAACAACCTCCATATCTAAGTCTGGTGTATGTTGACATTTGCATCATCCCCGTTATACAGAGAAGGAACTGAGGCCCAGGGAAGGGGAATGTCACACAGACTCAAAGCTAGAGTCTGGTGCTGGGTTCTGATGGCCTGAGTAACTATGTGAGTCACAGATGAACGGCACAAGACCCTGCTAGGGCTGTCTATGTGGTGCCCTCCTCGGGCTGAGGCCAGATTTGAGGTTCTGTGACTTGGAATGAGAGCATCTGTCCCTCATGCTGGAGGATGCTCAGGACTCAGATCCAGAGTGCAGTTCCAACTGCCACCAGGGGGCAGCAAAGCCCCACCTAGGTGAAGTCCAGCCCCTGGTCCAGTGCCTTTTCCACCTGTTCCAGGACCCAGAACCGGCACTTAGGCTTAGGGGTCTGAGAGACCTGGTGCCAAAGTTTGGGTCTGCCTACCTGAGCCTAGGCAACAATGTACCCTCTCTAAGGCTGCCTCCTTATACATGTTAGACACAAGCAAACTTACCCTTGACATTTGTCCACGCATGAGGGGTGTACGGGTGGGCAGTGCCCAGCACAGCGCCTGACACTTTAGCAGGTGACCCAGTTTGGTCCCAGTACTTATGGTTTCCAGGACATGAGACTTTCAGTGTTTAAACCAAGAGAGTCTCAGGCAGACTGGGACAGTTGGTCACCCTAGAGGTATGGACATTCCTGCCTCAATCTTTTAACTGATAGGTGATACTTAAAAGTGCTAAAACAAAAAAAATTTTTACAAATGTTCCATAATTTGAGTTTCTCATTGAATTAGTAAATTAGGGTCTTTCCATGTGGTCAGCGACAAGGAACAGATTCACCAGTAGACAAAAAACCAAGATGGAGGGGGAGGTAGCTCAGTGGTAGAGTTCTTTCCTAGCATGCATGAGGTCTTAGATTTAATTTGCAGCACCAGAAGAAGAAAAAAAAACACAAGAGAAAACAATTTTAAAGTAAATAGAGAACATATTCATTTCAGAAAAGCTTGTCATTTTTTTCTTTTGACAGTACTGAGGAATCTGCATCCCATCCCCCTCCCCCTTTTTTGGTACTGGGGATTGAGCTCACGACCTCATGCTTGCCAGGCAGGCACTTATGCCACTGAGCTATATCCCTGAACCTTCTTTGTTTTTTTGAGACAGGGTCTCACTATGCAGTTTAGGCTTGCCTTGAACTCACTACATAGCCTACGTTGGCCTTGAACTTACAGTAATCCTTCTGCCTCAGCCTTCTGAGCGCTGGGATTACAGGCATACACCACCACACTCGGCCTTTCCCAGCCCTTTTTATTCACTGATTATTGATTTATTTTTGAGACAAACTTTATGGGATCAGGGAAACCTGCTGCCCAAGTTTGGCTCCATTTACTCTGGGTCTGGGCTGTAACTTCTCAGGTGGGACTTGAATTTTCAATCCTCCTGCCTCAGTTTCTTTCGGTGCTTGGGGTTAAAGGCATGTATCATCAAACCCAGCTAGCTTGTCACTTTATTCTATTTTATTTATTTTGGTACCAGGGATCAAACTCACAACCTTGCGCCTGCCAGGGAGGTGCTTATGCCATGTCACTTTATTTTAAATATACACTTAACAACGCATCAGTTTTGCTCCTAGGTATTTACTTACACTAGAGAAGTGAAAGTGTGTGTTCACCAAATGACTTGTGTGTGAACACGTATAGTTGTGATTTCTCACTGCCCCCAGCTGGAAAGAACCACATGTCTGCCAATTGTGATTTATCCATGCAGTGAAATATGACTCAGCACTAAAGAAACTGTTGATACTTGGAACAATGTAGATGAATCTCAAAAGCATTAGGCTTAGTGAGTGAAGCCAGGTCTGAAAGTCCACAGTCTGAATGATGTCGTGGTCTGATATTCTGGAAGAGTACAATCTGTAGGGACAGAAAAACAGATCAGAGGTTGCCAGGGGCCAAGCACAACAGGAACGGATTAATGGCAATGGGGCCAAGGAAACTTTCTGGGGAGATGGAAATGTTCTATTTCTGAATTATGGAGGTGGCTAAGTTACCATACACATCTGTCAAACTCATCCAACCATGTACTTAGAAAAGGTGAACTGACTTGTATGAAAGCTGTGGTTCAATAAACCTGAGTTGACTGGGCAGGTTGCAGGGGGCCAACCCTTTCTTGTCTGGGTGCTTTGGGGAAGCAATGGCAAACTTTAGCTAATTGTGCCCACACCAGGCAGCTCAGACTCTGGAAAATCTGTCCTGTCCAGCAAGGGGCCAAGGCTTTGGTGACAAACTTTCCAAAGCCCACAGGCCAGGGTAGATGAAGCCCCTATACTCTGTCACTGAGCCACAGTTAGCATGATCTCTGTTCTCCAGAGGCACAGTCTGAGTCACAAAACACCTTCCTACCCCTGACCTTGGACCCCCGACTGGAGGACACTATGGTTGACTGCTGGCTGAAGGGCCCAACAAAAGAAGTGCTTATTCATCAGGTTTCTGTTGTTAATAACCAAATGCCACAGACTGGGTAAGTTTTAAAGGAAAAAAGTGTCTATTTTGGCTCATGGTTCTGGAAGTGTTAGGTCAAAGGGTTGCATCTGGTGGTGGCCTTCTACCTGGGAGAGTCCTGAGGTGCAGGGTGTTGCGTTGTGACAGACAGGGATTGCACACGTGTGCATGTGCTCTGGTGTCTGTCCCTCTTCTTACAAAGCCACCAGGGTTCAGGCATGGGAAATGCTTTCTGGGGGTTCCTATCCAACCCTAATCACTTTCTATAGGACCCTCCTCTAACACTACAGTCAGAGGAAACTTCTTCTCTCTCAATACCTTGCCCTAGGTGCTAAACTCCAGCCTAAGGTCTTGTTATGGGGGGAGATAATCAAACCATACTATAGCCACAGCTAATGCCAGGGTTGGCTCACCACTGCGCTGTCCTTGCCCTTGCTCACCCTGGTGCCCTGGTCATGCCTGTGCCCACACATCCTCCCTGAGTGAACACCCATGAACATGTGGAGCACCCACAAACCTTCTGCTGTGCTCCATATGCAGGAGGAGGCCATACTCAAAATACCCCCAATCTAACGACAATCAGAGTTACTAACTGGTGGAGTGTTTGTTTGTTTTCCAGTACTAGGGGTTGGACCCAGGGCCTTTGCACTGACCTTCCTATCCAGTCCTTTTTATTTTTTATTTTGAGTCAGGGCCTTGCTAAGGCACTCAGCTGCCCAGGCTGGATTTGAATTTGCAATCCTCCTGCCTCAGCTTCTCAGAGTGCAGGGGTTATGGGTGTGTGTCATCCAGCCTGGCTCTGTGGAGTGCTTTCTATGTGCCACCCTCTTTGCAAACTATCCCTTAATTCAGTGAATTTTCACAAGAACCTTATGAGATAGGTACTATTTTTAACTTTTATAGTATAAAATAAAAGATAGAGAAAGTACAAAACATACAGTTCAATGAATGATCATAAAGCAAAACCCATATAACACCAAGGAGGAAAACATTTATTGCTCAACCACCCAGAGCTCGTTCCTGAGTTTCCAAAGGTAACCACTTTACCAATTATGAGTGTGAATGCGAGTGTGTGTGCAAGTGTGCAGGACTGCACACTAAGGGTCAAATCTAGAACCTCACACATGCTAAACACATCTTCCACCTCTGAGCTACACCTTGAAGCCCCTACTCTCCTGATTTTAACTGTAATTGCTTTCTTGTGTGTCCTTATATTTTAATATTCTTACCTAAGCATTATCTCTAGGATTCCAATTTTAGCTTTTCCTGTTTTGGGACCCCTACCTACATGGAATCAGTCAGGATGCATTTTCTGTTTTGTAGCTCCCTGTTCACTCTCTTGCTCATATCCTTTGTCAAAAAGTATATCCTTGTTTTCATACAGTTAAACATCACTATTCCCTTTGTGGAAGGAATTCTGTGTCTTATTTTTAAAAAATCATTTCTCGTCTTGAGTTTGTAAAGAAAACTTCAATATTATTTTTAGATGCTTTATTGTCTTGCCTTTTACATTTAGAGCTACAGTTCACTTAAAACTGTCTTTTGGGCTTTGTGTAGAAGCCTCGTTTCATTTTTCCCCCATATTGATGACTAATTTTTCCAAAACTATTTATTGAAGAACTTGCCTTTCTTCGCTGTGCTAATGCCTTTCTTTAAATCTTTTCAGCACAACTTTAGCCTGGCTGTTGCCACTGGCAACCAGCTTAGCCCAGGTGTGTGCTAATTCTCAGGTGCACTGCAGTCTTGCCTGATGCCTTGGGGCCTACTTGATACTCACACATGGGCAGATCTGGAATTGCAGAGGAGTTCATGTCACCTGTCGCAATGCCTAACCAACCGTGACAGGATTTGGTGGCTAATTGCTTTTCTCCCTGTCTGTCTTCTTATGTCTTCCTTTTCATCCCTTTGGGATTGCTGCCCAAAATAAGTGACTCACCCTTCTGGAAGGAACTCAGACACTGTACTGGAAGTGGCTGAAGAAAGCAGCCCCAGCGGGGTGTGATGATGTGTGCCTATAATACCAGCAGTATGGGAGGCTGAGACAGGAGGATGGCAAGCTCAAATCCCATCTGGGCAACCTCGTGACTTAGCAAGACCCTATCTCAAAATAAAAAATAAAAAGGGCTGAGGACATAGCTTGGTGTGAAGGCCCCAGGTTCAAACCTCAGTACAGCCAAAGAGAAAGAAAGGGGTGGGGGAAGAATGAGAAAGACAGAGAGAGACTCCTGAGGACAGGATTATGGAAATGGACCATGCACTAGTTAGGACACAACAAGGGCCGTCAGCTGCAGGTAAGTTGAATGCAGACAACCATGGTGGCATGGGGCAGCCACATGATTATTAGTTCTCTCTCATCCTGGCATGGCTTGAGTTGAGATGCAGTAGAAGGGGAAGCATCTGTGCCAACTGGCAGCCCTGGAA
The DNA here is from genome assembly GCA_004363535.1 of Dasyprocta punctata. Taxonomy (NCBI): domain Eukaryota; kingdom Metazoa; phylum Chordata; class Mammalia; order Rodentia; family Dasyproctidae; genus Dasyprocta; species Dasyprocta punctata. The sequence goes on along the minus strand of RJWM01007185.1, from coordinate 54,383 downwards.
AGACTTGAGAGCAATGGAAGCTGAAGGACTGTGCTGTTGGTTGCTTCCTGTTAGCTGCCTGGAAGGTCTGAGAGGAGAAAATGCAAGCTCAGGTGAACCCATTGTCATTCAAGGCTGGCTACTGAAGTTCCATAACAGGTAGGCGAGATGGCTGTTCTGTGGTCATCCAGCTTCTGCCCTAAATTATCCATGGATTGTTTGGTTGTTCTATGAACTGCATGGCAGGACTCCTCCTCAGTGAGGCTGGTGTTTTTACAGCAGCAGCTGAAAGCCCAAACTTTACTGACCCTTGACAGAGCACTGTGCTATGCCCGGAGCCCAGGCAGCCTCTTGGAGGCAGGTTGATTGCATTGGCCCCTCTCCTGGAGCCACATTGATCTCTTACTGGAACTGATACCTCACCCAATATGGGCTGCCCTTCTCTCTTGCCTCTGCTGACAGCATCACTCAGGGGCTGGTAGAATGCATCTGGTTTGCTGACTGGAGATCCCACAGTTACCTCTTCAAACCAAGGGATCATGTTATGGCAAAGGAGAAGCAACATAATGAGAGGAATGTGCATCATGATACCTGAACTCAGTTGAGAGAGCACAGAGTAGACCATCAACCTCTTAGCTGAGCTGACCACTGGAAAACAGGCGCTGAGAGGTGGCAGGGACCCAGGTATTCTGGGTGTGGGGTGTGCGGAACCTGCAGCTGCTATGTGGCCCTGCACTGCCTTAAACCTGGGCACAGCAGGATGAGAAATTCTGATTCCTGGGTGTGGGGAAACACCACACCTCAGTGTGGAAGCCAGTGGACTTGAAGCAGGGATTAACTGAAGCTGCTCATTTTGGAGATTTTACTCCACTGAGACAAAAGTCCAAGAAAGGGATGGGAATACTTGGCCTTAATGATTAGGAGGAGCTAGATGGTTGATGCATGAGGTTATAGAGGAATAAATTTAGAACCTAATGGATTTATTGGGGGCCAGTCTTTTTTGGTGGAATTGGTGACTGAACACAGAAACTTTGCAGTGAGCTACATCTCCAGACTGTTTTCATGAATTAATTAGTAACTTTATTTATTTTGAGGATCTCACTAAGTTGTCCATGTTGGGCTTGAACTTGTGAACTTTCTGTCTCAGCCTCCCCGAATGGTGGGATAACAGGTATGAGCCACTGTTCCCAGATAAGGGGACCATTTCTTGATGTTTCTAAATCTACTGGTAATTATAAGTGGAAAAATGCAGCAGATAGAGTCTCAGAGTGGGAAAAAATTCACAGATGTGACTTCTCAGGAATGAAAGTATAGATCATTGCACATCTCAAGGGCAAAAGATTGGAGGATGGGGCAGGGAGATGATGTGTGTCAGTAATAGCCCTGGGACCAGTTAAAGCAGTGAGGACTGCTGGGGAAGGGGGTGCACAACTGTAATCCCAGCACTCAGGAGGCTGAGACAGGAGGATTGCCATGGCCAGGTTGTACTACATAATGAGACCTTGTCTCAAAAAACAAGAAACAAAACAAAACAAAAAAGAGGTATGGTCATTTCCTGCTTGCTTTGCTACCTTCTGCCTGCCATGAACTGTTTCTCCTCTGTAATGCTTGTCTGCCATGCCACCCTGCCTTGGAGCCAGCAGACTAAGGACTGAAACCTCCACAAACTGTGAACTAACTGAATGTTTTTCCCTTTAACTTTGGGTGCTGGGTATTTTGTCCCAGCAATGAGAGAGAAGTAACTAGGACAGTCTACTTCAGTTTTTCTGTCTCTAGACAGCTGCATGGAAGATAACCTGGCACATCTGACCTGAGCATAGTTGTACATCTCTTGTTTTTGTCCTTGTAGCTTGCTTGGTGCTCCCTCACTCACAAACCTGAAGTGGAAATCTTAACCAGCACATGGGACAACTTTCTAAATTAAAAAAATTTAAAAAAAATTTTTTTTACAGTAATAGGGATTGAATTCAGGGTTTTTGTACTACATCATCAGCCCTTTTTCAATTTTGAGATGTGGTCTTGCTAAGTCACTAATTTGTCCAGGTTGACCTCAAACTTGTGATCCTCAGTCTTCATCTTCCCATAGTTGTAGGATTGTAGGGAGGTATCATCATGCCTTGACTGGGCAATTCTTAAGTAGCTGGGGTGAAGAAACAGTGGAAAAATATTCCCTTTCTTATTTCTGGGTGGACTGTTCTGAGGTACATTCTACATAGCTTCTCAGACCTTGATCCCAGTGAAGTCAAATCCAAAAACAATAGCGTTGTGAGTTCAAGGCTGGCTTGGGCTACAATGTGAGCGCAGGGCTGACCTGAGCTACATAGGGCGACCCTGCCTCAAAAATCTAGGGCCAGGAGTTTGGCTCAGTGGCTTAAGCACCTGCATAGCAGGCACAAGGTTAAAAGTTTGATCCCTGGTACGGAAAAAAAAATTCCAAAAACAATGATAACTGGTTCTATTTTGGCTTTCACTACTTCCTTCCTTTAATCTTTCCAAGTATACATTGGTTTCCTGGGTCCAGACTCAATGTAAAATACCTACATGTGTGTTCCTGTCTCAGGTCTACACTGTGGAACCTAGGCTTAGACACCTGGTAATTTAGAGTTATATATTAAAAATTTCTAAATGTATGGGGATTTCCTATTTATAGTTTTGTTGTTGTTATTGATTTCTAGCTTACTTGACTTGTGGTCAAAGAATAAAATCTGTTATTTGAATCCTTCAAATATGTTAAGACTACTTTATAGCCCAGCATATAAGTTTTGTAAATGCTTCATGTGTACTTGGAAAGAATTTGCAGTCTGAAATTAGATATGGTTTTTCATGTGCAGTGATATGCTTACAAATATTTAAGAATTGGTTTCCTGGGGAAGGGGAGGATATAAAATTCTGATTTGTAGCATCTGCCTACCACACTATAAATACTCCCATCACTTTCAACTTCAAATTACCAATAAGGTGTCAATTAGTTCAGAAAAGTCTTAAAAAATTAAAAACTGATTCTCATGAAAGGATTCAGGCCAGCACTAACATTTCACTGTAATTATTTCCTAGTTTTTTTTTTTTTTTTTTTTTTTTTTTTTGCACCTGGAGTCAAACTCAGGACCTTGTGCTTGTGAGGCAGGCACTGTGCTGCTGAGCTGTATCTCTGGCCCATTTCATTGTATTTATATCCAAAAGTTTAAGTTGCTCAAATCTTACATATCCTTATTACCTTATCACTTGTCTGCCTACCTTGTCAGTTTCTACTGAAAAGTATGTTGAAATATTCTACTATCTTTTTTAAAAAATTTATTTTAAAGAGGATAAAACAGAATAAAACCAATCAAAACAAACCAGTATAAGAGACACGGGATTTCAAAAAATTAGGAAATCAACAATAGTTAACCATAATGCCTTTTGATGTCTTCAAAATAGCTTCAGATAACTTCAGACATAGTAAAAATCAAGCAGAACAGAATAAAATAGAAACAATAAAAACAAAACAATGAATGCAATAAAGGATTTCCAAACAAGCCAATAGCAAATCCAAAATTGTTACCGTAATATATCTTGTTGTCCTCAAAATAGCTTCTCCTGCCATTGGATTTAACATAATCAAACAAAACAAAAGAGAATAAAACCCAACAAAACAATGGAAATGATATAAGACCTCAAGCAAGACCACAGGGAATCAACAATGGCTATAACCCTCAGAAGGAGACACCCACTAGATGCCACACTGCCTACCAATATCCTCTGAACCTATGATCAGACCATTGACCCTGGACATGCAATGTCAGTGAAACACCAAAGCACCATAAGCATCCAATTGCTTTTCACCTCGATAGTTATCATCACAGCCTGTGTTTCTCCAGATAAGCTGGTGGCCTACAGGGTATGTGTGTGTGTGGGGGGGGTTTTGGTACTTCTTGTTTGCTAGCACACACACCAGAAAGGGTTGGGGTCTAGCTGATACCAGTCCAGCAGCAGTCCACGCATAGTGCTGGTTCCCAGACTGGGCTTATTTGATGGTGTGGCCATTGTTCTCTCTCCCCCCAGTTCGTAAATGACCCTTACTTTATTTTTTTGGTACCAGTGATCAAACTTACAGCCTCACGCCTGCCAGGCAGGTGGCTATGCCACTGAGCTAAAACCCTGGCCAGTCTTTTGAGTAGCCATTTCTTCTTGAAGATCTGTCAGCTTTTGCTTTATTTAAGATTTAGGTGCATAAAATTTTAGAGTCTGTTGTTTTTGCTGTATTTCTTCCATAATATCTTGTCTCCTAGTGTGCCTGGTTTTTGTGGTTGTAGGAATCAAATCTGGGGCCTTGCCCATGCTAGGCAAGGCTTGTATCACTGAGCTGCACCCCTAGCTCTGCCTGGTTATTTTTTAAGTGAGTGTTTAGGATTAAATTAGCTGCCTCTGTAGAGGATTTGAATTTGTTTCTTCTGGGAACACATTGCTAAGGGTTTGAGAGTTCTAGAAGTCCATGACTACTTTCATTCAATTTGAAATGATTAGAAGTTGGGCTTAAGCCCCTGTGAGGGCTGATATATTTCTGTTTCATTCTGACTACTAGGATGTAGCCCCCTTTTTTAAAAATTCCATAGTGCAAAGGCCTTAGATTAGGCAGGTCCTATGTTCAAATACTAGTTCCCTAGCCCAACAAGGCTGTGAAAACCCTTCTCAGCCTTTTAGACATTCATCCCCCTCTTCCAAACTAGTAGACAACCCCAGGAAAACAAGTCTGAAATGCTGAGTTCATCTCTCTGGATTTCTGCTTTTTCCCAAACTTTAGCTCCATAATTATTCACCACCCCTTTCATATTCAATTGCCTTCAAACAGATTTTTAAAAATATTTTGACCAGCTTTTATGCTTACTCAGTGGAAAGTTGGTTGGGTTACTGAATTTAATGTGCCATCTCCGGGAATGAAAATCTTAGTACATACTATTTTTTTACCTCTATTTTTCAGATGAAGAAACTGGGATCAAGAGGATAAGTAATCTATCCAAGGTCACATAGCAGTAAGTGATGGAAACATTTTGTTGTTTGTTTGTTTATTTGCTTTAAGTGCTGGAGATTGAATCCAGGGCCTTGCATGTGCTACACAAATGCCCTACCACTAAGCTACATCCCCAGACCAGGACTGGGATTCTGATAGTGTCTGACTCTGAAGAATATCCTCTTTATTTACTGTGCTATCATGTCACTAGGCAACCCAACTCCTTGGATTAAAGGTTTTGTTTTGTTTTTAGTACTGGGGATAGAACCCTGGGCTTTCACACTGAGCTATATATCTAGCTCTTTTAAAATTTTTTATTTTGAGACAGGGTCTCATGAAGTTGTCCTGACTGGGCTGGAACTTGTGATCCTCCTGCCTCAGCCTCCCAGAATGCTGAGATTACAGGCATGCATGACATGTTTATGCACTGGGCCCTGGTTTCTCCCTGTGGTTGGCCTCACCTGTCCTTTTTCTGTTGGTCAGGGGCCCCACAGAACCTACCACGTTTCTGGTCCTTATGCAGGTCTCTCCCCAGGGGCAGGCCAGAACTGTGCAGAAAACAAAAGTCTAGGTGGGTAGGGACTCAGTGAGATGGGGCAGGTGGGACTCAGCCTCCCCTTCCCTGGCCCAGGGTGCAGGGAGTTTGCATGCTCTTTATTTGGAAGCTCTGCATGCCCTGCTGACTCATATGCAGCTGGAGTCAGTTGACTCTCCAGATTTTCACCATCGTGGTGGGGACCTCATGAGAGACCTGGCCATCTTCCCTGCTGAATTTCTTCCATGGGGCCACCTCCATCTCCCTGGTCCCAGAGCACCTTGGATGGGGCATGTGACTGATCACTCCTTGGCCCCCAGCAGCCCCTGGTGGGAGCAGCAAGACTTGTGCTTGTCCTTGCTCCTCACATCCTACTCCACAGGACAAAGAGGCCAGTGGTCAGGAAGGCCACACCTGCTGCTCCTTGTCCCCCTCTAGAGGCTTTGCATTTTTGCTCTCCTTCCTTCCTATCTTGGGGTAATGGAAGGTACACTAAGTTTTGGAAACACAGCAACCTGGGTTAAAATCCTGCATCTGCCACTTGCCAGTGTTAACTGACCCTGGCTGAGTCATCAAGCTTCTGGAGGTCAAATTTCTAATCTCTAAAATGTGGAATCCAAGCTGGGTGTGGTGGCACACAAGGCCAGCCTAGGCTACATAGTGAGACCCTATTTTAGAAAACTAAACTAAACTAAACTAAACTAAAATCTGGGGTCCAACCCAGGGCCTCATGCATGCTAGGCAAGAGCTCTACCACTGAGCTGTACCCCAGCCCTAAAATCAGATTTTTTTTTTTTTGGTACTGGAGATCAAACTCACAACCTCATGCCTGCCAGGCAGGTGCTTAAGCCACTGAGCTAAATCCCTGGCCCCTAAAATTGGAATATTTATACTCATCTCATGGAAGAGTTAGAAGGTTCAATGAAGATCAAATAGGCAAACCCACCACCATATTTGGAAATTTTAGAACTGCTGCTTCAGCAATTAATTATTATTTTTTATTTTGCCATACTGGGAATTGGACCCAGGGCTCTCACTAAACTATGTCCCCAGACTTATTTTATTTTTTATTTTGAGACAAGGTCTCCCCAAGTCACTAAGTTGTCCAGGCTGGGCTTGAATTGATATCCTCCCAGATTACTGAGATTACAGGCATGCACTGTGCCCAGCTAGCAATTAATTTTTAAGAAAAAACCAAAACATTAATAAGAATACATAAGCAACCAATGTGATCTTGTTGATATTTATAGATCATTTCATCCAACAAGCGCAGAATATATCCTCTTCAAGTACACATAAAACAGTCACCAAGACACATCAGACACTTGGGCCATAAGACAAATCTCAATTTATTTGAAAAGGAGAAAATGAAGCCAGATGTGGTGGTGCACATCTGCAATCCTGGCACTCTGGGAGGCTGAGGCAGGAGGATCAAAAATTTGAACCTGGGCAATTTAGTAACTCTGTAAAATAAAAGTTTGTCTCAAAATAAAAAATAAAAAAGGACTTGGGATGTAGTTCAGTTCAAAGGACTTTTTTTTTTTTTTGAGACAGGGTCTTGCTATGCAGTTCAGGCTGGACTTGAACTCACTTTGTAGCTCAGGCTGATCTCAAACTCACAATGATCCTCCTGCCTCAGCCTCCCAAGTGCTGGGATGACAGGTGTGCATCACCAATGCAAAGGACTTTTGAGTTCAATTCCCAGTGGTGGCTGGGCGGGGGAGTGGGAATTGTACCAAACATCTTTTCTGATCACAGCAGACAAGGCCTGGTCCTGCCATGGGCCGCCTTCCCTGTAGCATATGCATACTGATGGGAAAATCCTGTGGTAACCTGAACATCCGGGACACCACATCACAGCTTGTGGCCATGTCTTTTTTAGCTCTTCTCAGCTGTGACGATTTCTCAGCCTTCCTTGCTATCAATGACTTAGACAGTGTTGAGGGACTGGTCAGGGGTTTGTGGAATCTCCCCCAAGGGGATTTGTCGGCTACTTTCCTCTTAAATAGACTGTGTCTGATGTGTTTTAATTTATTGCTGTCATTAATCTTTTTTGAGGCTCAGATTGTTGTACTTTTGGCCAGCAGGCACTGTTTCAAATTAACTTCTTTGTCTTTTTTCTCCATTTATAAAGAAAAGTTGCTTATTTTGTTTGTTCTGGACACCCCGGGTCTAGAGATCCCATCCGGCAATGGCCTTCTTGCTGACAGAGCTCCAAGGCGATGCAGACCACAATGTGGCAGGAGACAGGGAGCTCTAGTCCTACATCTTTTATGAAAGCCCTCCACAGACCTCAGTTTGTTTGATTTCTCGCATGACTTGACCTTCTAAGTTCGTGGGCTACATTTCCTGCCACAAATCCATTTCCTGCCACAAACCCATTCTGGCCATTTCTCCAGAGCCCTCGAACTTCCAGAGAGATATAGGAGGTGTTGAGCAGTTCTTACCTCTGAGTTGCTTATAGAGCTTGAAATTTTTATTTATTTATTTAGTGATACTGGGGATTAAACCTTGGGGCTTCACACACAGATACATCTCCAGCTCTTATTTATTTTTTTGAGACAGGATCTCACTAAGTCATTAAATTGCCCAGGCAGGGCTTGAACTTGAGATTGTCCTGCCTTAACATACCAGAGTGAAAAATGAATGATTTAGAAATGAAAGGCAAGACTTCCAGGAATATGGGAGAGTGGTGAACAGCAGAGAAACAGCCTTGCTGAGATTTGGAGTCCAGACACTAGAATATACCAACATGAAGAAGACAAGGAAAGTGAGTCCTCGGGACCCAGAAAAGATCTGAAGTGAGAATTGAAGCCCATGGGGAGGGCAGATAGAGAGACCCCAGTGTCAGGGTGAGGTGGAACCAAGTTCAAGTCACCAGGGAGCCAAGTGCAAGCCAACTGGAGGCACATGGAGCGTTGCAGGCTGAACAAATTGGGTTCCAGTCTCACAAACCTGAACTTCGTCAGAACTAAAGATGCAAGATTGCTGGGATTATGCACTGCCCTGCTGTAAATCTACAGTTGGCTTACCGGGATTAATTAACACAGATCTGGGCTCTGTCTGCCCATTCTGTCTACCAGTGACAGTGGAGATATACCCTGAAGTGAACATTTTCTTCTTCTTTTTTTGTTTTTTTGTTTTGTGTTTTCTTGGTTGTTTTTATATGAGTGTGTGCCACCATAGCCAGCTTTATTTGAGTGTGAATGTTGTTTCTAGTTTTTGTTGTTGTTCTGTTCTTGTTTTTATTTCTTTCCTCTCTTTCTTGCCTGTCTTTTTCACCAGTTTACCAAAGTTCATGTAATCTTCCTTTGTCCTCCAGCCTTGTTTCTAATCTCTTCCTCTTCTTCTATTTCTCTATTTATTCCCCAAACCATTTTAAATTTTCTCCTGTGAGGGTAAAATTGTGATATTGAGGGAGTACTTAGTGTATACAATTTTCTGGTTCATTTTAGAACAAAAATAGTTCATACAGTAAAAGTGGCAAATCAATAGTTACCATAGTTTATAATTTTCTATGCTGTTTAATGCTATTTTAATTGTTGATTGTACATAATTGTTCTCATCAGGCATTCTTCCTAGTATGCAAAGACTGAGATTGCCTAGGGGTGATAAGCAATACAATAGGGCAGTGTAAAATAGGGGTCAGTCCATATAGGCAGCAACTTCTCACCCCCAATAAATTTAAGAGAAAGGATCTTGCAACAGACTCAAAAGCCAATTCTACCTGGAAGACATCTCTGAGATGTAGTCATTTTCTAAGGGTTCTTAATACTAGAAATAAAGCTACCTGACATAATCAATTTATAACCATCAACCCAGGAATTAAATTAAAAATAAAATAAAATAAAATGAGAAGACACTAAAGCAAGATGCAACCCCAGACTTCCAACTCACATAAGGCAAACCCAGAGATCAATGAGGTAGAACAATTCGAAAGCCACCCACCTGAACTCTCTGAAGTGGTAAAAGAACAAGTAACAAAGCAGATATATAAGACTCTAGAAAAAAATTGAACCAGGAATAATTTCTCAGATAACTACAGAGATGGTGACCATAGTGAAAGATATGGTTAGTGACTTTAGAGCAGACATAGATAAAAAAAAGTAGAAGAACTTAGGAAAATGATGGACACCATGGATGCCCAACATAGGAAAGAAATGGAATCCATGAAACATATTCAAACAGATACCCTGGAGATCAAAAATTTCATTGAAAGTATATGCAGCAGGGGCTGAGGATTTAGCTCAGTGGCATAAGCACCTGCTTGGCAAGTGCAAGGTCGTGAATTTCATCCCTGGTACAAAAAAAAGTATATGCTGCAGAATGAGCCAATACGAGGATAGAATATCAGATCTAGAAGACAGGACTGCAGTCAGCAATCATGAAAAAAAAAAAGATTTCTTAAAAATACCAAGGGACCATGAAAAATCAATCCAACAGCTGCTAAATGATGCAAAGAAGAATAACAAGATTGGTCAGAGTCAACAAAAGCAGGAGATAGCACAAATGGCATAAAAATCTGTTCACAAAAGTAATGGCAGAAAACTTCCCAAGTATGAAAAAAGAATTCAATACACAGATAAGTGAGGCACGTAGAACTCCAATTAGCCATGATCAAAATATCTACACCAATGCATATAATGATCAAGATTCCAGACATTCAACTTAAGAACCGAATATTAAAAACTGTTAGAGAAAAGAAAGAAATCACGTGTAAAAGAAAGCCCATCAGAATCACAGCAGACTTCTCAACACAAATGCTCAAATCAAGAAGAGCTTGGGAGCCGGGCGTGGTGGCGCACGCCTTTAATCCCAGCACTCGGGAGGCTGAGGTAGGAGGAGCGTTGTGAGTTCGAGGCCAGCCTGGGCTACAACGCTAGCGCAAGGCCGGCCTGAGCTACACAGTGCGACCCTGCCTCAAAAAAACCAGGACTGGGAGTTTGGCTCAGTGGCTTAAGCGCCTGCCCCGGCAGATGCGAGGTGAGTTCAAGCCCCAGTACCGAAAAAAAAAAAAAAAAAAAAGAAGAGCTTGGGGTGAAGTATTTCAAACCCTAAAAGAACACAGCCTCCAGCCCAAAATGATGTACCCTACAAAACTATCTTTCAAAAGTGACAGAGAAATAAGACACTTCCATGACAGAGAACACCTGAAGAAGTTCAAGACCACCAAACCAGCACTCCAAATGTTCTGAAGGACATTCTAGAAAGAGATAACAAGGGCTACAACTCCATGAGCCCCAACAGAATGAATCCACCAAACAAGACAAGTAATTAAACAAAGATGGGGAAAAGGGAACTAACAACAGGAAAATAACATGACAAGAAGAAGTCCAATATGTGTTAATTATAACTGTGAATGTAAATGGTCTCAATTTGTCAATCAAAAGAAACAGACTTCCAGAATGGTTCAAGAAACAACATCCAACAATATTCTGCACACATGAAATACATTTAATTCAAAAAGAAATTAATAGACTGAAAGTCAAAGAATGGAAAACAATACTCCATTCAACAGGAACTCAGAAAAAAGCAGGGGTAGCTGGTCTATTTGCAGACAAAGTGTGTTTCAAACTGACTGATTAAGAGAGACAAAGAATATCACTATATCCCCATAAAGGGAAAAATCCAAGAGGAAGTGATAACAATCATAAATATATGTGTACCAAATACCAGCACATACAACTATATAAAACAAATTAATGGACATGAAAAATCAAATATGCAGTAATACAATTGTAATGGGGAACCTCAGTATACCATTTTACAAACAGATCAAGTAGACAAAAAATCAGAAAGAAATATCAGAACTGAACCAAACTTTTGAATGAATGGATTTTGGAGGTGTCTACAGAGTGTTCCACCCCACAACATCCAAATACACATTCTCCTCAGCTGCACATGGAGCATTCTTAGAAACAGAGCATACACTAGCCCATAGAACATGCTTAAGTAAATGTAAAGGAAGTAAAATCATCTCATGCATGTTATCAGACCATAGAGCAATGAAATTGGAAATCAATGGCAAAAGAAACCACAAGGACTTCATAAACACATGGAAATTAAGTAACGCCTTCCTAAACAACCAATGAATCACAGATGGAATTAGAGAATAAAATAGACAGTTTCTACAATTAAATGATAACGCCAATACAACATATCAGAATTTATGGGATGCAATGAAAGCATTCCTATGAGAGAAATTTATAGCTATGAATTTTCATTTCAGAAAAACAGAGCAAGCTCAAAGGAACAACCTAATATTGAATCTCAAGCTTGTAGAAAAAGAAGCTCAAGTCAAGCCCAAAGCTGGTACAAAGGAGGAAAGTATAAAGATTAGAGCAGAAATTAATGCGATGGAAACTAAGAATACAATATACAAAATCAAAGAGTTGAAAAGTTGGTTCTTTGGAAGATTAAATAAAGTTGACAAACCCTTAGCCAATTCTTATCAAAAAAGGAAATAAAAGATTCAAACCCATGCAATTAGGAGTGAAAAGGGTGCAATCACAACAGATCCTGTAGAAATCCAGAAGATTATAAACACCTACTTTGAGAACTTGTATTCTAATAAGATGGAAAACCCAGAAGAAATGGACAGATTCCTAGACACATGTGAATGACCAAAGTTGAATCAAGAAATAAAAATTCTAAATAAACCAATATCATTCAATGGAATTGATTCCTAGATACATGTGAATGACCGAAGTTGAATCAAGAAATAAAAATTCTAAATAAACCAGTATCAGTCAATGGAATTGAAGATGCAATTAAAACCTACCAACAAAGAAAATCCCAGGTCCTGACAGATTCACTGCTGAATTCTACAAGAAATTTAGAGAGTATCTAATGCCACTACTTCTCAAACTCTTTCATGAAATTGAAAGGGAAGCAATACTCCAAAATTCATTCCTGAAAGCAAGCATTATCCTGATACCAAAACCAGAGAAGGACCTAAGAAAGAGAACTATGGGCCAACCTCCCTAATGAACATAGATGTAAAAGTCCTCAGTAAGACACTGACAAACAGTATATAGCAAATCCTCAAGAAGATTCTACACCATGACCAAATGGGATTCATCCCAGGGATACAGGGATGGTTCAATATACATAAATCAATAAATGTAATACGTTGTATTAACAGAGCCAAGGACAAAAGCATACAATCATCTCAATAGATGCAAAAAAAGTTTTGACAATGTCCAGCACCCACTCATGACAAAAGAAAAAAACCCCATAGAAAATTGGAATAGATGATCTTTATCTTAATCTGATAAAAGACATTGTCTTAGTTGCTTTTCTCTCATTTCTGGGAAGAAATACCTGATGCCCAAAATTAAGGAAGGAAAAGTTTATTTTGCTCACAATTTGTGGAGTTTCAGTCCATAATCTGCTGGGTCCAGGGCAGGGTGACTCATGGTAGAGGGCAACAGTTTATGGTGGCAGAAGAGAGCAAAAGCAACAGGAGAAAAAGGGAGGAGTATAAGAGAGAAGGCTCTTTTTGTTCCTTATATTGTATGTAGGCTATCCACCCTAGGGTGGGTGTAGCACTCACACCCATAAACCCAGCACTGGTACCATGAATCAATGATAAACTCCAGAAGCCTGCCCCCATCACTGCATGAGGCTTTGGGGGAACATCCAGACACAAACCAGTTATCTCTGACAAACCAACAGCCAACATCATACTAACTGGTCAAAAATTGAAAGCTTTCACTCTAAAATCAGGAACAAGACAAAGATGTCCACCATCACCTCTTTTATTTGATGTAGTTCTGGAAATATTAGTCAGAGCAATTAGACAAGAGAAAGATATAAAAGGAATAAGGCTAGGAAAGAAAGAAGTTAAATTATCATTACTTGTGGATGATGTAGAAGACCCCAAAAACTCCACCAAAAGACTTCTAGATTTAATAGCCAAATTCAGTAGCATAGTTGGATACAACATCAACTCTCAAAAATCAATAGCCTTCTTGTACCTGAAAAACAAATTCACTGAGAAAGAAATTAGGTGAACAACACTGTTCACACTAGCATCCTCAAAATATATAATACTTAGGAATCTAGGGGCTGAGGATGTAGCTCAGTGGCACAGCTATATACCTGGGAATCAATCTAACAAAGGAAATGAAAAACCTTTACACAGAAAATTACAGTATCTGAAAAGAGGATATCTGAAAATGGAAAGATATCCTTTGCCCTTGGGAAGGAAGAACCAGTATAGTGAAAATGGCCATACTTCCAAAATAATCCCAATCAAAATACCAACAGCATATGTAATAGAATTAGAGAAAAGAATCCTAAAATTCATTTAGAAACAGAAGAGACCTAGAATAGCAAAAGCAATTCTGGGCAACAGAGGCAAGACAGAGGGCATCACAATCTCTGACTTGAAATTATACTACAAAGCTACTGTGATTAAAAACAGCATGGTACTGGCAAAAAACAAAACAAAAAGCAAAACAAAAACAAAACAAACAAACAGGCCAGAGGACTAGTGGAACAGGTTAAAAGTTGCAGAAATAACTTCAGACATATTCAACCACTTTATCTTTGACAAAGGAGTCAAACATCTTCACTGGAATAAAGATAACCTCTTTAATAAATAGTGCTGGGAAAACTGGCTTTCCACATGCTGAAGATTAAAACTAGACCCATATCTTTCACCATGCACTAAACTAAAATAAAAATGGATTGAAGATCTAAATATTAAAAGAGAAACACACACACAAAAAAGAGAAACACTAAATTGGCTGGAAGATAGAAGAAGTAGAATTCTTGAACACATTGGTGTGGGCAAAGACTTTTTTTTCAGCAGTAGTTACCATAATGTCTCTTGTTTTGTTTGGAATAGTTGTCCATACCTTCACACAAAATACAATCAAACAAAACAAAATAGTATAAAACCAATCAAAACAAAAAAATGAAAGCATTATGGGACTTCAAAACAAGACAATAGGAAATCAACAATGGCTACCATAATGTCTCTTGTTCTCTTCAAAATAGCTGTCCATACCCTCATCACAATGAAATCAAATAATAGAAAACAGACTAAAACCAATCAAAACAAAGGAATGAAAACATTACAGGATTTCAAAAACAGATAACGGGAAATGAACAGTGGTTACTATAATGTCTCGTTTTCTTCAAAATAGCAGTTCACACCATCACACAAAATAAAACCAAACGAAACAAAACCAATTAAACAAAAGAATGAAAGCATTATAGGACTTCAAAACAAGATAATAGGGATTACCATAATACATCCCATTATGTTCAAAATAGCTGCCCATACCATCAGGCACAGTAAAATCTAACAAAACAAGATAGAACAAAACCAAACCTAACAAAATTGTGAAAACATTACAAGTGTTTAAGACAAGAAAATAAGAAATTAATGTTGATTACCACCTTCTCCTCCTAGGTGTTTCCTCCCCTATCTCTTTTATGATATCTATTGTGTTTTTGGATCCCACTAACTCCTATTTTTTTCTATTCTAGTGTTCACTCATGTGAGTTCAAACGGTTTTGCCCATGAATGTGACCTGCAGTTGCATCCATTTACCTACAAAAGCCTTGAGATTGTCCTACTTTATAGCTGGTTAGCTTTCCATTGTATGAAAATCCCCTATCTTTTGTATCCATTCTGTGGTTGACGGGCAAGTTACCCTTGCTTTTTTCTGGTCTCCTGTCACATGAAACAATTGTTTTCTCCCTTTTGATTTTCAGTCTATGAATTTCCTTTCAAGTTAAATGTGTTTCTTGTATATGGTATATTGATGGATCTTGTTTATCTTGTTTCTTGATCCACTCTCCCTGTGTTTCTTTTCATTGCTGAATCGAGGCCATTTACATTAATGGTTTCAACCAGCATACATTGGTTTGTCTCTGCCAGTGCTAGCCTCCTGCTGTTGACCCTCCACTTTTCCTCTTCATTCAATTGCCTGTCCTATTTGGCAATCCTCCTCTGCTGCTGTTCCTGGAACCATGATCATCTTTATCTTTCTCTAGAATATCCTTCAGCACTCTCTGTAGGGTTGGTTTGGTGGTCATGAATTCCTTCAGTTGTTCTTTATCATGGAAGTATCTTATTTTTCCATCAGTTTTGAAAAATAGTTTTGCAGGGTACATCAATTTGGGTTGGAAGTTGTTTTCTTTCAGGATTTGAAACACTTCACTCCAAACTCTTCTTGATTTCATGGTTTGTGTTGACAAGTCTGCTGTGATTCTGATTGGTTTTCCTTTATAAGTGATCTGTTTCTTTTCTCTAACAGCTTTTAGTATTTTGTTCTTATGCTGAATTTCTGGGATCTTGATTATTATATGTCTGGGTGTAGATTTACTTTGGTTATTGCTAATTGAAGTTCTACATGCCTCACTTATCTGTATACAGATCCTTTTCCTATGTTTGAGAAGTTTTCTGCTATTACTTCTGCAAATAGCCTTTTTATTTCATTTGTGTCGACCCCTGCTTCTTCATTGATACCTATCACTCTTGAATTATTTCTCTTTGCATTGTCTTGCAGTCATTGAATTGTTATTTCTTGGTTTCTTGTTATTTTTAAAAAACCTTTCCTTTCACGATCACTAACTGCAATCCTGTCTTCAAGGTCTGAAAGTCTATTTTCAGTCTCTTTCAAGCAGTTTTGCCAGCTTTCAATCAACTTTTTAATTTCTTAGATATCTTTTTGAATCTGTTTCATGCATTGTAATTCCTTTCTATACTGTTCATTCAAAGTTTCCATCATTTTCCTATGCTCCTCTGTTTTTTATCTATGTCTTATTTAGATATGCTAAGCAATTCTTTCATTATGTTTTTCATTTCTTCTTTTACCTGAGACATTATTTCTGATCTGATTACTTTTACAAAAGTTGTTCCTTTACTTCAGTTGTTATCCTCTCGGAAGTTTCAGGTGTGTGACTTCCACTTTCTTCCATGACTGTCTCTCCCAGACTTGTTCTGTATGGGCTGGAGGTCTCAGATTGCCTTTTCCTCCTTTGTCTTGACATTCTCCTAGGTTCCTCCCAGTAAGCTGGTTGTGGGGTCCCAGGCACTTCCTACATTGGCTGCTCCTCTGTGGTGTAGGGGAATGGGACAGGCACCTGTGTTCCTCTGACCCCAGGTTTACAGGGAGGTAGCAGGGTGTGGAGAGAGCTTCTCCAGACCTGTGCAGCTACACTGGGGCTTCCCCGAAGGCCAGGGGTGCATGGTGGTGGGGCTGCTTCTCTCAGCCTGTGTGTCTACACTGGGACTCCTGCAACGGTGGCAGGCACACAGGGGTGTGTTTGTCTGATTTTCCTGGTGGGTGATGGCTGCCCAAAGGAAGCAAGGGCCTCCAATGGTGGCCTTCGGGTGGGGTGCATGGGGCTTACCAGGCTGCGTGTTCCTGTTCCCACTGGTTGCCCGCAGGAAGCAAGCCTAATGTTGTCTGTGGCCAGCAGGCAGAGGTGAATCTGCTGGCTCTCTCTGCCCGTGCAGGCTGCCCGCAGGAAGGAGCCTTCTGGTGGCAGCAGTCAGCAGGCAGAGGTAAAGACTTCATGAACAAAACCCCAACCGCACAGGAACTATCACAAGGAATCAACAGCTGAGATCTCATCTTGTTAAAAAACTTTTGCACAGCAAAAGAAACCACCAACAGAAGAGACAACCCACAGTGTGGGAAAAGTTTTGCCAGCTTTTTTTGACAGTCCTCAGGCAAAGGACTAATATCTAGAGTACATAAAGAACTCAGAGCAGACCCCCAAATTTAAAGACCCAACCTGAAAATGGGCACCTGAAATGAATAGACACTTTACAAAAAAGGAGAAATGGCAAACAAATAAATGAAAAGATGTTCAACATCACTGGTCACTCAAGAGATACAAATTAAAACAATGCTGAGATTCTATCTTACTCCAGAAAGAATGGCTGCCATCAAGAAATCAACCAACAACAAATGCTGGTGGGGGGCTGTGAGGAAAAAGGAACTCTTCTCCACTGAGGTGGAAGTGTAGACTGGTACAACCACTGAGACTTTTTTTTTTTTTTTTGGTACTGGGAATTGAATCCAAGGCTCGTTCTCCTCCCCCACCTTCTTTTGGGGGGTGGTGAGGACACAAGACATTGCTGAGTTGCCCACGTGGGGCTCACACTTGCTATCTTCCTGCTTCAGCCCCTCTGAGTGCTGGCATTATAGGCTCAGGCCATCATGCCACACTGCAATTTTGAGTTTTAATGGAAAATTTTAATATCATGTTACTCTCATTCTAACATATTTATCCTTTTTGAGTTTGTTTTCGCTTCTCTTGGCAAACCACAAGAAAGAAAACACCACAGGACAATTCCTAAAATGGACACCAAAATGACGCAAACACCCATATATGACTATATGCACAATTAAGCACAGAAATAAATAACACATCTCTAGGGGATCCTAGGGCAAAAGAACTACAAAGAAATCTCAAACAATACTCTTAATCATATTGCACCATGTGTTGGAATTTCATGCCTTTTTAAGACTGACTAATATCCCATTGTATGGCATTGTAAACCACATTTTATTTATCCATTCTCCTGTTGATGGATGCTTGGGTTGCTTCCATATATTGGCTCTTGGGAATAACATTGCTGTAAACGTGGGTGTACAAATGTCTGTTCAAGTTCCTGCCTTCAGTTCTTTTAGAGACATGCCTAGGAGTGGCATCATTGGGTCATATGATGGTTCTGTAGTTTTGTTCATGGGTTTTTCTTTTTTGTATTTGTTTTGGTTATATTTTGCTTTTGGGTTTTTGAAACTGGGTTTTGCTATGTGGCCTAGGCTGGCCTTGAACTCACAAGGATCTTCCTGCCTCAGCCTCCCAAGAGCTGGGGTTACATATGTCCACCACCACGCCCAGGGATGTTTATATTTTTGAAGAGACAGGGTCTCACTAAATTGGTAAATTGCTCAGGCTGGGCTCAAACTTGAGACTCGCTTGCCTCAGCCTCTCGGAATGTTGGGATTACAGGCATGTGCCACCATGCCCCACTATTTTCTGTATTGTAGCATAAAATTTGACATTTTAACACTGAAAAATATGTAATAAGGTGAACATGATGGCTGTAATCCCAGCACTCTGTGAGGCTGAAGCAGGAGTGTTGCAAGTTTAAGTTCAGCCTGGACAACTTAGTGACCTAGTGAGACTGTTATGGTTTATACATTGTGTCAACTTGAGAAGTCTAGAAACTTAAGTAACTCAGCAGCTCTCCATCCTGGGGTGTAGAGCACCAGCAGTTACCTGTTCATTGTGTCAATTTGAGAAGGTCAGAAGTTTAACTGGGAGGCTCAGCAGGGATCCAGGGTTCTTACTTTGTAAAGGTCCTCCTGTGCAAAGGAAGGCAAGGAGATTTGTGAAGCTACACTCACCCTGGAGGGAGGGGGTGGCCTGTGTACAATATAAGGGAGGAGAAGAGGCTTGCTCTTGCCCCCTTTTACTCTGGCTGCTTTTTGCTGGTTGCTGCCTTGAAATGTTGCCCCAGTGCCATGCCACCGTACCTTGGAGCCAGCTGATTATGGACTGAAACCTCCAAAGACAGTAAGCTAAATAAACCTTTTTTTCCCTAGTTTTGGGTGTCAGGTGTTTTGTCTCAACGAGGGAAAAGTAACCAAGACAGAGACCCTACCTTGAAGTAAAAAATTAAGAAGAACTGGGACTGCAGCTCAGTGTGAAAGCCCTGAGTTCACTCGATAGTAACACACACTCAGAAGTGGCCCTTCCCCCATTTGCAGTTTCATTTTCTGTGATTTTGATTACCCATAGTCAACTGAAGTCCAAAAATAGTAATGGAAAATTCCAGAAATAAAGAATTGTAAATTCTAAATTGCTGGTCTGAGTGACATGATGAAACCCCATGCTGTTCCACTGGGTCCCACACAGGATGGGAATCATCCCTTTGTTCATGGTATCCATGCAGTATACGCTACCTGCCCTATATCAGTTGACAGAGACAAAGAGAGAGACTACATTTACATAGCTTTTATTACTCCTTGTTATAATTTTCCTATTTTAGTATTTATTGTTAATATTTTGTTATACCTAATATATGTTAAGTTTTATCATAGTCTGTAGGCATAGGAACAAATATAGAGTACATAGGGTCAGTAATAATTATCTGATGTCTCAGGTATGTCCTGGGTGTCCCAGAGCACCTCCTCCACTGATAAAGGGGGAGCTGTGTTTCCATTCAGTGACATTAGCCACTTTCATGATGTTGCACAACAATCACACTATCCATTTCAAAATTTTTTCATCACCTCAAACAGAAACTCTGTGACCATTAAGCAATAACCACTCATTCTCTCCTCCACCCAGTCCTTTATAACCTCTAACTAACTTCTGTCTGTATTTGCCTTATACAGCTATTTAAGTAGAATCACAAGCCGGGCATGGTGACGCATGCCTTTAATCCCAGCACTTGGGAGGCTGAGGTAGGAGGAGCGTTGTGAGTTCGAGGCCAGCTTGGGCTACAACGTGAGCGCAAGGCCAGCCTGAGCTACACAGTGCGACCCTGCCTCAAAAAACCAGGGCTGGGAGTTTGGCTCAGTGACTTAAGCACCTGTCTGACAGGCACAAGGTTGTGAGTTCAATCCCTGGTGCCGCCAAAAAAAAAAAAAAAAAAAAAAAGTAGAATCACAGAATATTTGTCCTCTGTGTCTGGTCTGTTCATTCTTGTCTTTTTTTCTTTTTCTTTTTTTTTTCTTTCTTTTCTTTTTTTTTTGGTCTGTTTCTCACTTTGAATGTTTCTATCGCTAAGCCTCTAAGTTCACTAGTTATGTTTTTCCCTGTTATGGCTAATTTGCCACAATCCCATATTTTGAGTGTTTTTCATCTCAGTTATTGTTTTTGGCTCAGAAAGTTGATTTGGGTCTTTGTGTGTGTGTGTGTGTGTGTGTGTGTGTGTGTGTGTGTGTGTATGGTACTGGAGATTGAACATGGGGCCTTCACACTAAGGTACATCCTTAGTCCTTTTAAAATTAAAAACAAAATAAAAAATTTTTTTTTTTAAAAATTTTTTGAAATTTTGAGACAGGGTCTCACTAAGTCTCAGAGTTTCCGAGGTCTGGCTCAAACTTGCAATCCTCTTGCCTCAGCCTCCCAGAGTGCTGGGATTACAGGTGAGAGCCACCATGCCAGGCTGATTTGAGTCTTTGTTATGTCTTCCACATTTCTGCTTAACAAATTCCATTCTTTCTCTACCTTCTTAAATGTGTGGGATATAGTTTACCAACTTTGTTTTGGAGTTTTTTGTTTTGCCTGCTGGGGATTGAACCCAGGGCCTTCTGCATGTGCAGGGTACGTTCTGCCACAAACCACACCCCAACCCTACGTCTACTGTTTCAGTGTCCCGTCTGCAAGTCTATTATCTGTGCTATTTCTATGTCAGTATTAGCTGATTGTTTTTCTCCTTATTATGGTTGTAGTTTTTTCCTTCTTCATGCGTCTGATAATCTTTAATTAGGTGCCAGACTTTGTGACGCTTCTTTGTGGGGTTCTTGATTTTTTTTTTTCAGTATGGGAAATCAAACCCAGGGTCTGACTCATGCTAGGCAAGCACTTCACTATCAAGCTACAACTTCAGCCCTGCCCTCCTCCCTTTTTTGAGCCAGGGTCTCACTATGTAGTCCAGAGATTACAGTATACTCCTGGTTTCCTCTAAAATTGTTTTGAGTTCTCTTTTGGTATTCAATTAAATTCCTGAAAACAGTTTGTTCTTCTGGCCTTGCTTTTGAACTTTGCTAAGTGGAGGAGATATTTTTTCTCTCTTTTGGGGTTTTCCACTCCGGCTGTTGGAAGCATGCACTGCGGTGACCTGTGTGGACACTGGGCACAGTTCCCTCGAATTCTCAGGACGGCCCTTCCCCTTGCCGGAGTATTTCTTCACATGCTAGTGGTGATGAACAGTCCACTGGGGATCCTCTGCAAATCTCCAAGATTCCCTGGAGGCGCCTCCTGTCTGGTACTTGCCTGGAAAAGTCTGGCCTGAACTTCTGGCTCAACTAGAAGAGGCTGAACTAGAAGAGGCTGCCGGGCTTTTCCTGGTCCCTCAACTCTGTATCACAGGCAGGAGCTTTCCAGGAAGTAAGCTGGGGCGACTGAAGCTCTGACCTCATTTGTTTCTTGTCCCTACCTCCTCACCCCTTACTGTTAGTAGGGATAGAAACTCGGTCTTCACACTGAGCTACCTTGCAGCCCTTTTTATGATTTTTTATTTTGAGACAGGGTCTTGCTAAGTCACTAAATTGCTTAGGCTGGGCTCAAACTTGAGATCTTCCTGCCTCAGCCTCCCAGAGTGCTAGGATTATGGGTATGTGCCACCACAACCTCCTGCTTCTTGATTTTGAGCCTGCAGTGTGCTTCACTGCCTAATGTCCAGTACCCTGACTGCCACTATTTCAGGGCAGAAGAACTTCTGTCACTGCTCTTGCTGGAAGCAAGACCCTACACCCGTAACTCAATCCTTCATGAATGTTTCATTTAAAAATTTTTAAGAATTAGTGTGGAGCCGGGCGTGGTGGTGCACGCCTTTAACCTCAGCACTCGGGAGGCTGGGTTAGGAGGAGTGTTGTGAGTTCAAGGCTGGCTTGGGCTACAAAGCGAGCACAAGGCTGGCCTGAGCTACACAGTGTGACCCTGCCTCAAAAAAACTAGGGCCCAGAGTTTGGCTCAGTGGCTTAAGCGCCTGTCTGGCAGGTGTGAGGTTGTAAGTTCAATCCCCGGTGCTGGAAAAAAAAAAAAATTAGTGTGGAGCTGGGCATGGTGGTATGTGCCTATAATCCTAACACTTGGGAGGCTGAGGCAAGAGGATCACCGCAGGTTTCAGACAAGCCTGAGTTACACAGTAAATTCTAGTCCAACCTGTACTATGTGGCCTGATCCTGTCTCAAGAAACCAAAGTGAGGGGAAGAATTATTGTGCTTTTCTAGTATTTAACTTGAACAAACTTTGTGCATACGTTGTGTATGTTGACTATGAATTTTGTTTTCAAGCTAAATAGTCTAGAATAAGATTTACAGCACACTGCTCTATAGGCCTGTTATTTCAAAAGTTCAAGAATTCTAATCTTTGTCTCAGGACACAAGAAAATCAGAAGGTATAAAACTACAATGAGATTATACTTCATTCATGTCTAGTAGGATGAATATTGCCAAAAAGATATTTGTAAGGATGTAAAGAAATTGGAACCCTAATTTGTGTGTGGGAACGCAGAATGTTGCAGTCACATTGGCAAACAGTTCCTCAAAAAGTTACACATAGATCTGGAAAAGGTGGCCCATGCTTGTAATCTCAGTACTCTGGGAGGCTGAGGCAGGAGGATCGCCATGAGTCTGAGGCCAGCCTGGATTACAGAGTGAGACCCTGTCTCAAAAAAAAAAAAAAAAAAAAAAAAAAAAAAACCAAAAAGAATAACGCGGTGCATCCTGCAAGTTTCCTTTTGCTCAGTGTCTTGTTTGGAAGATTTGTCTTCTGCCATAGATGTTGCTGTCATCCACTCTGTCACTGTTGCCAAGCTGTCATCATAGGCACATACCTGGTAGTCAGTCACTCCCCTTCTCTTGCAGGTGGCCATCTGGGTTATTTCCTGGGTTTTGCAATGGAAACACAGCCCCTGGCAGCTTGTATTCTCCCAGGCATCTTCTGGGCAGGTGGGTTTTTGCAGGACCAGGTGAAACCCCACCTCCGAGCTGTACCCCAACCCACCTCTTCACTTTAATTAACCTCTAATTGGAAGGCACACACCAGTATTAGCTTCACCTGTTACTCAGCCACAACGTGAAACCAGGGATGTTGTCTCAGCACACCTTGGGGGTTGTCATACAAACTCTCAAGAATCATTTACAACCCCAGTGTACTTTGAAATTACAGTAATTATGAGAACCACGGCATGCCACGTATATTACCGTATCACAAATTTTAAAACTATTTTGATTTTTTGATTGTATTTAATGTTTTAAGTTAACTGCAGTATAACTGCTTTCCTTTGCAAGGCTATTTAATTTCATGCATGTGAAATATTCTTTTTGGCAGGACATGGTGGTGCATGCCTGTAATCCAGCACTGGGGAGGCTGAGGCAGGAGGACTGTTGTGAATGTGAGGCCAGTCTGAGCGGTGTAGTTAGTTCAAGGTCAGCCTGAACTGCATAGTGAGACCTTGTCTCAAAAACAAACAAACACAAAACAAAAAAACAAAACAGAAACAAGAAAAAAAAAAGTTTCTTCTGAGCTCTATAGGTCTCACCAGATGGCTAAAGTGCCTGAGGCACAAAAGCATTTAGTGCTGGACCTGTAATCTCAGCATTCCCAGAGGCCAAGACAGGAGGATAGCAAGTTCAAACCCATCCTGGATAATTTAGAAAGTTAAAGAGGTCCTGTCTCAAAATAAAAAAATAAAAAGGGCTGGGATTGTAGCTCAGTACAAAGGCTCGGGGGTCATTCCCAGTGCTGGGAAAAGGAGGAAAAAAAAAAAAAAGATTATTGGAGAATGATTGAGATTCATCACTCAAAATTCGCATCAATACTCTGCTTCAGTCTTAATGTCAGCCATATCAGAGCCTCCCTGGGCCCCAGGAAGTTTATTCCTACCCCAAAGGGGCGTCAGCTTTCTTACATTAGAAATAACCACCACGAAGAGCCGTGTATTTCAATCATTCCTGGTATGCTGATTCCATTTCCGTAGGAACTTTCTGCCTCCTGGGCCGTAAGTCAGCTGTTGACGGGCAGGCACAGGTGTGGCTCCTCCCCTCCCCCCCAGCACGCACCTCGGTTCCCATGGGAACCATCTGCTAGGAGCAAGCTCCTAAGGCATTTCCCCATTTCCGGTCTGGCTGGGAGGTTGCCGAGGAAAGAAAAACTCCATGTGGTCAGGCCTGGGAGCCACGGAAGGCGAACCTTGCACCCTTGGGTCACTGTGGAGCATTTTGAGAACAGGTCGCCTTCGGGCAAACTACAAGAACTCGGCAAAGTCTCACCTGGACCCTGGGCCCCTTCCAGGGCGCAGTGTTGGCCTCGGAGACCTTCCGTCGCTAAAATGCAGCTCACGTCGGGAGACAGACCCCCAACGCCATCTCTTAGGGGGAAGCGGGATAGCAGACAGCCAGTGTTGAGGGTGTGCCCTGAACCAGAGGACTCCAGCCCCTGGGAGCCCCTGCTGGAGCGGGCCAGGTGCCTCCTCCTCTCCCCTAACCGCAGGGATCGCCTTCCTGGTTCTACTCTCTGCAGCCCTCCTGGATGGAGCTATCTGCCTCTATCCTGCCGGCCCCGCCCCTCTGCCCCGCAAGATCTACCACTCTGCTGGAGACCTTTCCTCCAGGGCTGCTCTCCTGCTCTGCTGCCCTGGCCCCTCACTCCTCACCCAGACTTAACTGCAGGCTCCAGGTCCCCTGACCTCCCCATCTCCAGGAATCCAGGGCGATCTGGGCTCCCATTTCCAACTGCCACTGGCTTCCTAAGCAAACTCCCTACCTGCTGGCTTTCAAGGTCCTCTCCACCTTGCTACCCCTGGCACCCACTCCCTCCCCCACCGTCCTACAAAACCAGGGCCCTGGCACCCCCCCTCCCCAGACAGGGTCTTGCTGTGTATTTCAGGCTGGCCTCGAATTTGTGGTGATCTTTCTGCCTCAACCTGCTGAGTGCTAGGGTTACAGGCATGTGCCATCATGCCCAGCCCTCCTGGCCTCTCTTGTGCCCATCACACGGCCATGGGCCTGCCTGATGCGCCGGTCCTGGCACAGCAGCATCCGAAGTGCTCCTTGGGGAGCAAATGAAGCCACATTGGAAATGCTGCTGCCAGGTGTGCAACTACTGTGATTTTCCCAGAGCCTAAATCTGGGTTTTCAGGAAGCAGCATTCTGAGTCACAGGCTGGAGGACCTCATCTGGGTGTCCTCACTGCAGAAGAAAGAGGTCTCTTCACTTGACCTCTTGTTGATTGCCCTTCTTGCTGTGTCCCTTGGGAGGGCCCAGGGTTCCCTTATCATCTTCCAGTTGCCTCCTGAATTCACTTCAATGTAGGGACAGGCAGGAATACTGCCTGACTGCCGTGCTTAGGGTGCACAAAGACCCTACTGAATGTTCTCCTCTGAACTCCTAGGTTTTTATTTATTTATTTATTTTTTTATCTTTTTGAGACAGGGTTTCACTATGCAGTTCAGGCTGGCCTTGAAATCACTTTATAGCCCAGGCTGGCCTCAAACTCGAAGCCATCCTCCTGCCTTTCTGTCTCTCAAGTGCTGCAATTACAGGCGTGTGCCCCCACAACTGGCTATGTGCTCCTAATTTTAAAAGGTGACAGCTGTCAGTTCCTTTTGCCTGTTTCTGTTTTCTGTTCCATTCTGAGTGCTAACCATGCAAGTGACCTCTGCTGTGGCCGACTATCTGAGGGAAGAGCAGGACGCTGCAGGTTGGCACACCCTGTGTTCAAGTCTTCATGCCACCCTGGAGGCCACCTTGGGACACTTGTAAAGGTCACATCCTCCGAGGGAGTGGGAGAAAAGCTCAGCCTTCTCTCCAGCTGGCTGAAAAGCAGGTGGCAGGCGGATACCCCTCACCAGCCTGGCCTCCTCCACCCCCTCTGCTCCTGAACAGGTATGATGGGGACGGCACAGACCTCAAACCATTAGCGCTCCAGCCAGACAGGAGGCCCCAACCCCTGAGAGTTACCCAAGGGTGCTTATGCCTCTCTTGTGGGTGTCTCAGCTGCAGTCCTTGAGGTTTAGCTGCCTAGGGGTCTGCAGTACACACCACTGGCCTGGTCCTTCAATGCCACTCCTGAGCAGGGGATTATGAATCTGTAGCCCCAGGCTGGGGGGCAGTTTGGAGTAGGGGAGGGGACGTGGGCTTTGGCCCTGCAGGAATAGGCGCTTTCTGGGAAGACCATGGCCTGAGGTCTGGGTATCTGGTGCACGCTGGGGGCGTGGAGCTGGACAGGCACTGGATGTACCCATTAGGGGCGCGAGGGCCCTCACCCCCTGTAGGTAGAGCTGGGAAACCCACCCTTTCTCATCGTCCAATCCCCCAAGGGGCTAATGTGGAGGTACCTTGCCTAGCTGCCCCTCCACGCTGCCAGACCCGCACTGACCTGCAGGAGGACACCTTACTCACCCAGCCAGGGCCAGCTCCTCACCCTGGCATTCAAGACCTGTGTAACCTGGCTCCTCCCCATCATTCTCTGTGTCCCTGGACGTCCCCGCCTCTCTTTCTGTCAGTTCCACTAAAGCCTCCTGCCCTGGACAAACTGCCTGATCCCTGCTCTTTAACTCCGCTGTTTCCCTTAGAACAGAACTTGGCCGGGACCGGCAGGTGCCAGGTTCCAATAGGCTAGACTGCGGCCTGCGTGTGGCTGTGGCTGTCCTTGAATGGAAGGAGCTGCTCTCACGGTGACCAAGGCCGGCAAAGCAAAAAAGGACGACAGGAGAGCTGGGTGCAGTCCCTAAAACAGGCTCTTTAATAACATTTATGTCTTCACTGAAGAGCTTCGCTTGTCCCCCAGCAATGGGCTAGGGTCAGTGGGCGGGGCTGCCACCGGTGGGCGGGACCTGTCCTTTCCCCGCCTCTTCCTCCGGCCGGCTCCGCCCCACTAGTAGAAGGAGTACTGATTTTCAACGGCGCGGGTGCGTCCTGGCGCCGCCTCGGCGGTTTCTTCCACGGCGCCGGCCGCAGCCTCCAGCAGGCGCTCGGCGCTGTTGCTGCGGCTGCGCGCGCTGAGTGGGCCCTCGGGGGCGCGCGGGGGCGCGGGCACGGACGCGGCCGAAGACGACGAGGCGGAGGAGGACGAGGCGCCGGCGGCGTCCGAGGGCGAGGCGGTCGGGCAGGCGGCCGCGGCCAGGCTGGAGAAGTAGGGCTGGCCGGCGGGCTCGGCCCAGCAGGCGGATGGCGCGGGCGTGGGCGCGGGCGCGGGCGCGGCGCTCGGCGACGGCCCCGGGTCTGCAAAGGCAGGCCGCGCGGTGTCGGTGCTGGTCCGGGGACCGCACAGGACGCCAGGCCAGAGTTGCGGGTGTCTGGGCAAGCTCACCTCCTGAGATCACACACAGCGCCCCACCAGCCTAAGCTGAACCCTTTATGCACCCCGCCAGTGCTTCTATTGCTGAGCCACAGTTGTGCCCCTGAGGGCCCTCTCCCCCTGCCAGGGATCATTGGGACCTGGGTGCCCAGCTGGCACCCTGTCTCCATTCCTTACTCCCCTCCCAAGCTCACAGTCCCTGTCCCTAGGCGAGGGGCGCATCCGAAGCTGTGGTCAGGGAACTTGGACCTTGGCGTCCTCTCCCCCAGCCATGCTGGGTGGCTGCCTGTCTAGGGCTATCACAGGGGCCAGGTGGGGGACATCTTACCAGATGGGGGGCCCTGGGCCCGCACATAGCTTCGGAGGGTGATGTCAGCGGAGCCCCCTGACTCCAGAGGGATGGGATGAGTGTGGAAGTGGCGGAGCATGTCCAGCACGGACTGGAACCACAGGTGTTGCACATGGCACTGGCCGTGGCCATTCAGGGAGAGGCGTAGGTGCTGTGGACACAGACAGGGTAGTCAGTAGTGGGATCCTGGGTCGACCATCTGACGGGCAAGTGCCTTTCAGGAGCCCTGTCTGGGGACGTGGTCATAGCTGGGGTGGGGAGTGCAGGCACAGGAGCAGGGCTGGAACTGAGGCGGAGGCATTGCCCCCACCCTGGCAGTACCTGCTCTCTGCCTATGCCTTTGTCCTTCACCCCCCAACTCAGGAAGACCCCAGGAGGTAGGGCTTACTGTTCCCCCATACTGGAGATGTGGGACAGTGACTCGCCCCATACTCGAAGAGCAGTGTGCTGGGACGGGAACTCAGGTCTGTGTGACCCAGACAGCCTACCAGGCCAGGATTGCTACAGTCCCTGCGGTGCCAAAGCCAGCAGGGTGACTGCCTGCTTGGCTCCTCAGCTGTGCTGCAGTGCGAACAGCTGGACCACACGGGGCCAGAGCCCACCTGAGGTGGGCGACTCAGGTGAGAAGCCATGGGCCCGTGGTCTCCAGTGGCGGGCCATATGCCTGTCACTGCCATTCTGTTTTGTCCAGCATGCATCGCACAGGAGGAAGAGTGGCTGTCTCTGGGGTGTGCATGGCAGGAAGGGAGGTATAGACGGGGTTCCCAGGGTGTGGGTATGGCCCAAAGCCCAGGAGGGGCAGCTGGCCTAGCAGCCTAGAGAGAGCACAGAGAAGCCCCTGGGGTGGGGTAGGAGCAAGTTCTGCTACTCGGGAAGAGTGTGAGCAAGCCCTGGGAAAATTAATGGCAGGCCAGGGCTGGGACCCAGGCTGGAGGAACAGCGTATGAAGTCCCACCGTGGCTATGGGTCTGGGCAGGGCCTTTGAGGGCAGAGCTGGGCTGCCAGGGTAGGGGGAAGCAAGGCCAATGATTTGGGTTTGGAAAACCTTCCAGACTTTTGTTATCTGAAGGTTGAAAAAGCTGCCTCTGGAACAAGTGATCTGCCTTCCCAAGAGGGTGCGGCAGCAGAGCACTGGGGCCCTGCTATACTTGACCCCTAATTTAAGGGACAGGGAGCTGAGAGCAGCAGCTGAATGAGTGCAGAGGGCCAGGTCCAAGGTTGTCGCTTGCTGGCCCCGCTTACCCCTCCACAGTCTTCAGCAAGCTGGGAATCGTTTCCGCCCCTGGCGTGGGTATTAGTCAGATCCAGGCCCTCTGGGGAGGCAGCAGTGGCCAAGAAGGAAACCACCAGCCACCCAGGATGGTGCTAAGTGCCTAGTTGTTGGAGGAACTGCCAAGGATGGCTGCCTTCCAAGGAGGTGTCACCTCCTCCATGGTGGGGCCCACACTGCCAAGGAGAGAGGCCAGGGAGCCACTGTAGGGCCGGCTCAGAGCTTCCAGACAGATGATGACTCCTAGCTGCAGGCCTAGAGCAGAAATCCTGGGGTGCCCCCTCCCATAGGGGCTGCTGGGAACTTGTGTCCTGGAAGGAGCCAGTGCCCAATCTGCTTCCTTAGTGGAAACCTGGGGGTTGCGGGCATAGGTGTGGCCCACTCCAGCCACATGCTGTCAAACCCCCTAGTCCTTTGACTTTTCTGTCATCTTTTCCTTTGCCCCATAGGTCATTATGGCCTGTGACTCCCTTCTTTGGCACCCACCTGTGCTCATGGCCCTGCTTGGGTCACTCTCCCCACCTGGCTCCATCTCAGCAATTCTTCCCCTGAACATCGCAGGTCAGGGTCCCTTCTGGCTCTGTCCCTAAGACCCTGTGCACCCCTCTTGTTGCACTACAGGGCCTGCGTGTGTCTCTGGAGACAGGTGTATTCCTGTCCTTGTTCCTTGTCTGAGCACAGGAGGCTGGAGAGTCACCAGGGGAGGGAAGAGAAGGGGCTGTCTTGGGGTATGGCTCTGAGGGCTTCAGCTGACCCCAGCCAGCAGTCACATGGCTCTGGGTGGGGACCCTTAGAAGCCCAGTGCCACAGATCCTCAATTTGTAAGGGCCAAAAGGGCCTTCCAGGTTCGGTTCTCGAAGGGCCTGACCTTGGGCGAGCCTGGCTACCAGCAAGAGGCTCCCCCACGGCCAGCATGTGGGAAGTCCTGCCACGCCCAAACTGCAGGACCAGGGCCACCTCAGCCTGTGCCCCAGGGCTGGTTGCTCCACCTTGCCCCCTCCCCCCACTTGCCTTGGCTTTGCCCTGGAAGTTGAAGGTCAGCACGTACTCCCCGGGCCGGGTCTCACTCTGGCGGATCACGAAGAGGCCGTGGCTTCGGGGCCCACCTGCCAGCACCAGCTGCGCTGCCTTGACCCGCGACAGTGTCCCGTGGAACCAGGGGTAGTCAGAGAGTTCCAGCTTGGGCTCTGCCTCAGGATCTGGCTCAGCACCCTCTTCTGGGGGGAAGGTGACAGTGTAAGGGAAATAATCGGGGCAACATCTTGTTGGTTATCAGAAAATTCAGTTTCATTTTAGTACTAGGTATGGAGTTGACCCTCCGATGATTATACATATGCAGCAGACTGATGCCCAGAAGGGGAAGGGTGATGCTGGAATCACCGTGCAAGTCAGCAACCAACCTAGGAACAAATCAAGTCTCCTGTCTTTAGCCCTGGTTCCAACCTCTGCACCTCTTTCTTTCTTTCTCTCTCTTTCTTTCTTTCTTTCTCTTTCTTTCTTCCTTCCTTCCTTCCTTTCTTTCTTTCTATAGCTTCCAACATTAGACGAGATCAGACATGTTCAGGGTAGTTGCACCGCTTTCTATAAGCATGTTTTATGGAAACTAGGCCTGATGGGAGGGTTAGGCCACACTGGCCAACAAAAGACTGACTCCAGCTGGGTACAGTGGCATAGCTCTATAATCACTGTACTTTGGGAGGCTGAGGCAGGAAAATGGAAAGCTCCAGCCCAAATGAATGATGTAGCAAGATCCTGTCTCAAAAAAAAAAAATTAAAAAATTATATAATATATATGAATGGCTGAGGATGTAGCTCAGTGGGGAAGGTCCTGGTTTTTTTTTTTTTTTTTTCGTACCAGGAATTGAACTCAGGACCTTGCACTTGCCAGGCAGGTGCCTGTGTCACTGAGCTATATCCTCAGCATTGGTCTGGGTTTAATCTCCAGTACTGCCAAAAAGAAAAAACAAAACAAAACAAAACCGTGCAGCACATTTTGATATGGGGTGGGGGGGAAATCATCACATCTGAGGCCCAGCAAGGGTTCTAGAGGGCAGCTGGGGGTCCCTGCGGCTGGGGTGGAGGGACCCAAGAGAGGAGGGGCAGGGAAAGCCAGCTGCCCACTGGTACCTGCATCATTGCTGTCACCACCACTGGTGCCTGGGGACTCCAGGGTCTGAAGGAAGGTCTCTAGTGGGACGTGTGGCAGGGTCTCATTGAGTGTGTCTCGTGGGCGGCTGTGTGGGGCTGTCACCACGGCACCCACAGGTGCTGTTGTCTCTGGGGGCCGGGGCAGGTCTGTTGGCAGGGAAGTGGCATGTGAGAAACATGTCCCTCTATCTACCCACCCCAGTGTCCATCTCCTCCAACTGTCCCCCCTACCCTGCTCTGTCCCCACATACCATCTGTCAGGAGCTCACAGCTGCAGGAGGCCACACGGCTGGCCAGACAGCCTCCCCGGGCACAGGACAGCTCCGCGTCTTCCTCACTGTCACTGTGGGGTGCAGAAAGGACAGCCATGTCCTCTCATGGGACTGACCCTGGCCCCGGGCTGCTTCCAGAGCTGGGCAGTGGCTGGCTGACCCACCGATCAGTATACCTGGGGTCCCTCATCCTCACCCTCAGCTAGCTCTGTGGCCATTTAAGTGACTAGAGAGGCTACCACCAAGTAGGAGTGGTGTCCCCTGAGGCTGCATGACAGCTACTTGTTAACCCTGAGGGACCTTCAAATAGGGGAGGGCAGGGCCTGGGCAGCTCCCTTCTCTGCCCAGGCCCTGCCCACAGGTCTCCCAATCTGTGATTCCAAGTGACAGCTCTATCATTCTCCAGAGCCAGGTTCACTCTTGCAGGGCCGGGACAAGTCTGCAGAGCAGAGGGGGTGCTGCACGGCAGAGGAGGGGTCAGGGGCACTGTGGGGAGTGGGGCCAGGGCAGTGCTCAGGACTTTTAACTGGCTTCCTCAAATGAAGCTGTTAATTACAAGGTGCGGCCCCTCCCCGGGGCCAGCTCCCCATATTAGCCTGAGAGCGGCTGCCAAGTCTGGGCTGCAGGCCCACTGCCCCGCCTTCTGGCCCTGGGCCCTCTCCTGGACGGTGGAGACAGTCGCTCTGCCGCTCCCCCGTACACAGCTTGGTGGAACTGCCCTCTGCTTAGTATCTGCCATGGCTCCCACTGCCCTGGGCCCACTAGCTTCCCAGACTCTAATCCAAATTCCCTCCTCACCAGCTACCTTGGAAGCCTCCATGTCCTCTCAGGCCCCAGGCTCTTGTACACACCCAGACCTTTTGCTGGGCTCTTCTTTACTCCTGCTTTCTGGCTGCCTCAGGCTCACTAGTGTTTTTGTTTTGTTTGTTTCATTTTTTTCTTTGTGTACTGGGGATTGAACCCAGGACCTTTGCACTGAGCTACATTCCCAGACCTCTTTAAAATGTATTTTGAGTCAGGGTCTTGCCAAGTCACTAACTTGCCCAGGCTGGACTTGAACTTGTGATTCTCCTGCCTCAGCCTCCCAGAGTGCTGAGAGTACAGGTGTACACCACCATGCCTGGGTAAGGCCCACTCCTTATTTACACCTTGATTATGTGGGTATGTTCACAGCAGGCTTTCCCTGGGCTGGGGGCTAAGTTAGGGGGCCTTATCCCATTGCAGTCTCCTCTCAGTCATCTGAGGCTTCCTGGAGTGAAGACAGGAAGCGGTCCCCAGGGCCCGGCCCCGCAGAGCAGGCCTCCCGGAGTCAGCTGGGAGTGGGGCTGGGGCTGGGGCTAGGCAATCCTGGTGGGCACCAGCCAGACAGGACCATGCCAAGCCCATGAGGGCAGGACAGAGGACATCCCAGCTGCACCCCCAGCCCAGGCCACATGGCACTCACCCAGGGTCCACGCAGCCCTGGATGTCGGCCACCCACGAGTGCTTCTGCAGCGAGTCGATGGTCTCCAGGATGTACTCCGCTCCGTTCTCCACCTGGAGGGGGTGTTAGGGTGTCCAGACCTTGGTTACACTCCAACCTCCCAACCTCAACAGGGGTTCCAGACCCCAGGATGGGAGTCACAGTGGCTTCTATGGCCCATCCCTCCCTCTTTGTCAAGGCTCAGGGATGGAGGCTAGGGTCACCATTGGGCATTGCCCGGAACCCAGCCTGGGGCCCAGGGGAGCAGCCTGTACACCACACAGCAGATGAGGGCCAACCCTACAGACCCCAGTCCCTCATGCACTACAGCGAAAGCTCAGGGCTGGGCTGGCTGGGGCAGTATGAAGTCCCCATCCCCAGCCAGGCCCCTGGCACCTAGAGATGGTGTCCCAGGCAAAAGGGGAAGCCAACTGGCTCAGCACACAGTGCCTGAACTCTAATAGTACAGCCAAGTCCCTCCCACCAGCCTTGGGAGCTGGTGATCTGTTGACCCTGTTTTATAGATGAGAAGCCTGACGTTCAGAGTAGCCAAGTAATTTGCTTAAAGTCACACAGCAGCTAGGGACAGTGCTGGAACCTGAACCCAAGACTTCAGGGTGCCTGGGCTGCATGCCGTCAGCTTCCCATCCCATGCCTCCATCCAGATGCAGTGCCAGGCTGGCAGGGCCAAGACACCCCCCAAACCCTCCTCTGAAGGGATGGGTAAATTGAGACCTGCAGTGGGGCTGGGAAACTAGTCCCTGTGTCTTAGGCCTCCCAAGCATAACCAGCAGCACTGGGGCCACCCTGCAGGTGGAGTGCCACACGGGCAGCACCTGTGTCCTCAGCCACCTGCCTGGGGTAACTCAGGGTCCAGGGCTGGCAAACATTTGCCCAGTGAATCAGTGAAATCATGCCAAAGTGAACAGGGCCGAGTGAAACTACAGCTTGGAGAGGAGGGCAGGGGCTTCATGCAGTTCTGACCGGGGACTCTGCCCTCGGATGCTGGCTGATCCTTCCAGGGGGCTCAGGGACCTTGGCCCTGGTGGCCAGGAGCTGTGTTGTCAGTGACCCTTCAGGCCCCCTGTGCTCAGGGCCTGGGAAAAGACAGGTTGTCCCTTAACCCCAGAGCGCCATCCTTAGCCATCACAGTGCTTGGGTGGGACAGGCGGGTTCCCACACCCCAGTGCCCTGCTGCAGGGCCATTTGCATAACCGCTCCTCACCGGAGGCCAGCTCTGGCCCGTGGGGTGGGCCTGCATTGGCTCCTGTGGGGAAGGGAAGGGAGGAAGTGAAACTCAAATGGGCTTCATGGGACAGGAGGAAATAGGAACAGGGCCCCAGATGGCTGTGGACACTCAGGGCACACGGTTCCACAGGCCAGACCCAGAGTCAAATGCGAGCCATGTGCTGACATCTGCTGTGGGATCCCGGGGCTCTCTGCGCCCTGCAGGAGCTCCTGCCCCGCCTCCTGGGGTGACCTCCAGCTGGGCTACCTACCAGGGAGCTGGCCGGCCCTGGGAGACAGAGGACCTCAGGGCCAGTGTGGGGCTCACCTTGAGCACAAATGTGTTGTCCTTCTCCGGCATCTCCAGGGGCATGGTTGTGCGGACCTCGATGATAGCCGACAGGGGGATGCTGACCTTGGGCCTGGAGGCCTGGGGCCGGAGGAAGGGAGAGCAAGAGGGTCACCCCATGACCTCCCGATGCCTCTGCCCATTCCTGTCTCCTGGGGGTCACAGCAGCCCCCAGGTTAGGCTCCAGGACTTTCCTAGCAGAGCAGTGTTCTGACCCCCATTTCACAGATGGGAAGCGAAGGAGGCCAATCAGGGAGCATTTATTCCCGTGGTCACACAGCATCAGGGACCAAGCTGGGGTTGAGACGTGGGTCCCGACTGCTGGGCCCTGAGGGGTGAGCTCCAGCTGGGTGGCCCTCGGCACCGTGCAGCCCCCAGCCCTGCTGGGGTTTGCTTTTTCTTTTTGTTTTTCTTTGTAGTACTAACCCTTTGCATTGAGCTACATCCCTGACTGTTTTTTATTTTTTATTTTGAGACAGGGTCTTGCTAAGTTGCCCAGGCTGGATTCAAACTTTCCATCCTCCTGCCCCAACCTCCCAGAGGGCTGGGCTGCCAGAGTGAACCCCAACACTCTGCTTGGTTTTCCCATTTTTGACCTGGACCCATAGTAAGAAACATAAGCAGTTGACACTGAGCCCAGTGCATTTTACCACATAGGTAGAGCCCAGTGCATTTTACCACATAGGTAAAAATATCTGAAACAATTATTTCACTGGGCAGTATTTACCCTTACTGTGTGTGATGGAGTGTGATATTTTCTATTCTATTCTAACTCATTAAAAAAGAAACAAATGCTGGCTTCCTGCTTCAGACTAGACTTTCCGGAGCATGGCTCCTGACTCAGAATGGGACTTTAGGCTGAGCAGGGCCTTGGCCCAGGTGTGGGTAAAAGGAACTAGTGTCCCCAGAGACACTGCGAGGCCGAACCAGGGTGACCTAGCCGGGCACCACTTGGTGCCTGCCTTGTGTGCTGTACCCCAAAGCTCCCAGCATGGCCCTGAGGTCCCCTGGGACTGGCCTGGGGCTGGGATTCCCGGCAGGGCTTGGGCTCTGGGATAGGGACTTTCTTAGAGGAAAAGGAAGAGCCACGCATTTGGTGGGCAGGCGTATGGGAGTTCCTGGCAGCCTGGGCCACTGTCCAGCAGGCACAGGGCTGGGCTTGGGGCAGTGACCTAGGAATCTGGCTGACCTGGTGGGCTCTCTAGCTGGGTTCTTGTGGGCTGGAGGTGCTATGGTCCCTTGGGCTGGCATCTGAGGTTATATATCCTGGTCTCATCTGTCCCTGCCACAACTCTGTCTACTTCCCACCTTGGCCTTGTCTCTGCACCCCACTAAACACAAAACCCAAGCTCCCCTCCTTAGAACCCTAGGAGCTCACCCTACTCACATTTACAACTTGTCCTGCAAATATGGGTTTCCTGGTGGCTCCCCAAGTGACAGAGGCCAGCTTTGTTACTCTTTGGGGTTTCGGGGGGTGTTACTTCTTAGGGGTGGGGGGATTAGAGGGCAGGAAGATAGAGACCTCACTGGGGCGGGTACACAAAAGGCTGTGGAGAGGGAGCATAAAACCCCAAGTGTGTCCCTAAACTCCTGACTGCTCCAAGGGGCTCAGGGAATGGGGCCTGTGGGTGGGTGAACAGGTGGAGGGGTGACTGGCAAGCTGCTTGGGGGGCCCCATGCCCCTGGAGGCCAGGCCCCTGGGACATCTGGGAACCCCCTTCTGACCCCTTACTATGTGCAATGGCTGGGACAATCAAAGGTCCATGCTGGGGAGGTCTGGTTCCTGGTTTGGCAGTATTCAGAGGTGGCGGGACCCTTAGGAGGTGGAGCTTCATGGACAGCAGGAGGTCACTGGGGCGCTGGCCTGGGAAGAGGTGAATGTGGTCCTCAGGGAACTGGGTTAGTGGTCTCAGGGTGGGTTTTTATAAGTGAGGTCACTCTTCTGCACATATCTGTCCTTCCTATTCCTTTTCTGCCATGCTGTGACAGGTCCAGAAGACCCTACCAGACACGGAACACTTGGAGCTCTCTGACCTTGGGGCTCTTTGACCTTCGTCTGTCATCCTCTCAAACTAGGAACGAAATAAATCTTAAGATACAAAACCCAGCCTCAGGTATTTGGTTACAGCAACAGGAAACAGACCAATACACCATGGCGTGACCCCTGCTTCCATGAGGGCCATTCTGAATACCAAGATGTGCTCTGATAGCTGCATGAAAATAAGGAGGGCTTGAAGGCAGGATGGGCTAGGAATCCATCTGCTTTCCTCAGAGGTGGGGGAGGGGCGCAGTCGCCCTGGGAACCCTGCCTTCTGCCAGCAGTGAAGTTGGTGGGCTCCGGAGGGACCAACAGAGAGGGCACCAGCTGCTGTGTCCCTTCCCCCAGGGCAGCAAATGCAGCTATTTACAGACTGGCAGCTGTGACTGCCACTCAGGGCTGCAGGTGGCCTCTGCCCCTGCCCTTTGGGTGACCCTGGGCAAGCCCCGCCCCTCCCCGGGCCTTGATCTCTGTCTGTCCAGGAGCAGAGTTGGGCTTAGAGGTCTACAGTTTCTCTTAGGGACCCAAGCATGGTGCCTGGGCAGGCAAAGAGCCCTTAAAGAAGTCTGGCGATGCCAGGGCTTGGGGAGAAAGCTGTTCAGAGCACTTCCCCCAGGAAGTCACTGTTCTCAGGCCCATGTGGATCACAGGCACTCAGCTTTGGGGAACCCACACCCCTACACATCTAGGACAAGCAGGGAGGGGGACAGTAAGATCCCAAAAGGTCAAATCGAGGAGGACACGGTGGAAAGGTGGGGCCTGGGCGGTCCCTGGGGGCGTGGGCAGCTGTGGCACTGCCTTCCCATCCTCCCCTGGATCAGGGGCTGGTGCATTTCATTAGCCCAGCTGTGCAGCAGGGGCGGCCTGGGTGCCCTTGTCTTGGTACCGGATGTTCAGCTTAATGACCTGGTTCCCATGCGCCTACTTTTCTCAGGTCCTGGGAGGAAAGCTTGCATGTGCAGGTCACCAGGCTGGACACAGGGCCTGCTCTTGGAAAGTGACCACCAGTGGAACACTTATTCCCACTTTTCCAACAAGGCAGGTTTGCCTCCCCCTAGAGGTACAAAGGTGTCCTAGGGTTCTGTTGGCTGGAGCCCAGGAGGCTGAGCAGGGAAAGGTATGGGCACCTCCAGCAGCTGGGCAGGGGCAGAGTCCTATGGAGTTGGACATAGGCCTCCGAGGGACCCCTCTCTCCGTGGGCTCGGTCACTACCACCCCTCAGCAGCACACCCCTCATCTCTAAAGGTGCCTGCCCTGGTGCAGATGAGGTGGGGTAAAGGACAGTCGGTGGTGGGGTCCTACTGAGTAAGGACAGCACCCAGGCCACCTCTGTGTAGATTGAGGGCCCCCTCCCGCTGCTACCCTACTCTGCTGTACTGCGATACATCCCTGGCACTTTTCTGTTTTGAGACAGGCTCTCGATAAGTTGAGAAGTCATCCAGACTGGGCTGGACCTTGTGATCCTCCTGCCTCAGCCTCCCAGAATGCTGAGACCACACCTGGCTCTCCTCTTCCACTTCAGGAAGAACCCAGCCTGAAGGGATGACTTGTCCAGAAAGCAGCCCTGGGCCCACACACCAGGCTCCTGACATCAATGACTCCATTCCCTAACCAGACCAGACAACTCAGTCCCCAGCTCCCTCAGCGCCCTCCACACAGCCCTTCCCTTCTCCAGGGGAGGGCCACACTCACCTTGGGTGGCACAAAGAACTCCAGGCGGAATCGCTCGCCGGCGACGGCTCTGCGCAGGAGCAGACGACACTTCTGCCACTGCGCGGCGCCCCCGGGCCCCGTGGCCGCGTCGTCGGCCACCATGAAGCGCAGCGCACCCTCACGCTGGATGTCCACCAGCTCCACCTTGGCTGCCAGGGTCCGCGACAGCCTCAGGCGCCGTGTCCACTTGTCTCGCGGCTCCGCTGGAGGCTCCGCGGCTCGCAGGGCGGCGCTTGCGCTCACGTCGGGCTCCGGGGAGGCACGGCGGTGCCACATGTCGCGCACGCCGTCCACTACGCACAGGCTCATGTTGCGCAGCGAGAAGCCCTTGCGGGCGCGGGCCTTGGCGGCCGAGCTGGACACGTCCTCCGAGCTGCGCGAGTGGCCGCAACTGGCCACCTTGAGGGCTGGGGACGCCGCCACCTCTGGCTCCATGGCTTCGTGCTCTGCTGTCCCCCGTGACGCCGGCTCGGCCACCAGCACTCGCCGCACCTCTTCGCCGAAGACGTCCAGGAAGTTGGCGGCGAAGTGGCGCGAGAAGGAGGCCCCGGCGTCGGGAGTGTCGTAGGCCGGGTTGTCCCGAAGGAAGCGACAGAATTTATGCGCGAAGTCCACGGCGGCCACCTGGGCGTGCAGTTCGCAGAACTGCCGCCAGTCGGGGACCGGGGCGGAGGCGGCGGCGCTGGGGCCGGGGGCGGCACCATTCATGGCTCCCGTCCCATCGCAGCTCCCTGCGGCTGTGGGAGAACAGCGGGTGACTTTGGGGCCTCAGCCAGTGTCCACGGTGCTCCCCTCCCGGGGACTGCACCATGTGATGGGGCAGCTTGGGTGGGGGGAGATAGAAATGGCGCTGTCCCCAGGGAGTACCCCCCACGCTGTTCCAGGGAGCCCCAGGGCAATTCCTGTAGCTGGAGAGGAGCCTGCAATGGCAGAGGTCTTCAAATGGGGTCCCTGTGAGTCTCCAGCAGCCTGATTCCCTCTCTGACCTCTTCCGAGGGCCCTCAAAACCCAGCAGAAGCCGGACGTGGTGGCCCAGGCCTGTGATCCCAGCACTTTGGGAGGCTGAGGCAGAAGGATTGCAAGTTCAAACTCAGTCTGGGCAATCTAGCACGACCCTATCTAAAATGGGCTGGGAGTGGGGAGAAGTCTGAAGATGTGGCAGCTTAGTGAAAAAGCCCTCCCTGGGTTGGATCCCCAATAAGAGGTGGGGGGACAGGGAGAAGCCCTGTGCAATCTGGTTGGCCCGGCCCTGTGCACCTTACCCCACCCAGTCTCTTGCCTGCATGATTTCGCAGCTGCTTCACCCAGACCCCGCATCTTGACCTCAGTCCTCCAAAGTCTGCTTTCCATGCAGGAGCCCAGTTATCACTTCTAAGACACAGGCAGATCAGTTCTCTCCCCTCGGAATTCCACAGCGGCTCCCATTACTCTCAGAGCACAAGTCAGAGTCCTGCTGGTGTGCTGTATGACCCAGTGTCACTGGTACCCATTTACCTCTTGAGTTGCCATCGCCTGCCATCCTTCCTGGCTGCATCTACTTCCTTGCTATTGGAAGGCCAGCTGGACTCCCACTCCAGGACCTTTGCACATACTTACAATATTCTTTCCCTCACCTCCTTTGGGGTTTTGCTCAAATGTCAGTGTATCTCATAGCTTTCCCTGACTGATCTGTTGAGGTTAATTCTCCCACTCCCTCTGCAGCAGGCTCTTGACACCCCTCCACCTGCTCACTTTTCTCTGCTGTGCTTACTGCCACCTGACCTACATCTACTGGCTTGGTGTGTCCTCCACCCCCTTCCCTGGGAATCCAATGTGAGCTATGCTGGTCCTGCATCGAGCATAGCTGTGTTCCCAGTGCTGGGCGTGTGGCAGTGCTCAGGAGACACTGACAGAAAGGACAAATGAATGTGTCCAGCACACCAGGTGTGTCACAGCTGTCACGGCCTCAACCCTCACACTGGGCCTGAGGACACACAACTTTCTAATGACAAGTCCAGGATTCTTGCCAAGGTCAAATATACCCTTCCCCCGCTTTTTAGTGTTTTGGGGGACTGAACTCTGGGCATTTACACTAAACTACACCATCCTCAGGACTTGTTTGAGACAGCATGTCGCTAAATTGTTACATTGCCCAGCTGGGCTTAATCTGGTGCTCCTCCTGCCTCAGTCTCCTAGAGCGCTAGGATTACAGGCATGTGCCACCATGCCCAGCAGTTACCAATGCTTTGTGCCCGTGTCAAAGACCCTGTGTCCCCAGGACTTCTTTCCATCATAGCTGCCATTGCCAGGCAGCCCCTTCCTTCAGCCCCGTGGATGAGTAAATCACATCGTGTGTGTCCTGCCTGTCACTTGGGGGACTTTCTCCCTCTTCCCCAAAGAAGCCTCAACCTTGGGGCACATTGGCTAGGGTGAAACCCAGCAGAGAATAAGTGGGGAGATGTGGCCCTGTGCTGGGGCCCTGTCTGAGGGGCCGGCTGTGTTAGGAGAGGGGACCAACATGGAGGGTTGTGCCCTCACCCACCCTCCTGGATCCCCTGCTCCCCAAGGGCCCCTCTTGCCCCTCCTGAGTGGCTCCGGGAGCACCAGCCCGCGTCTCCTCTGGGATCTCAGCCTTGTAATTAAACGCCAGGTAAAAATAGCTGCCCCACTTCCTCGAGATCATCTGCAAGGCCCCGGGCCATTGGGCACTGTGGGAATTCCCTCTCTCCTTGGGACAGCTGTGACAACAGGACTGACTGGGGAGGACACTGGGCCACCTGAGGAGTAAGTGCTCCACAGCTACCAAACCACCAAGTGTCTTCCAAGATCCCTGCCTGGTATTCAGGGCAGCAGGGTGAGAGGTGTCCTCTAGGAAGCAGGGTCTGCAAAAAGGACAGAGGCGCCCCTCACCTACTGAAGGCTGAGCAGAGACTAGGGCAGAGTTTATCAGGACGCTGGGAGTTAGGGGGTGGCATCCAGAGTCCATGGAAGTGGAGGACTTGGAGGTCCTGGAGAGCTATGTCCTTCCTCCTGCCCTGTGGTGCCCTTCCTCACCTGACAAACTCCTACCCACCCTTCCATGGTGAATCCATGGGTCACTTCCTCCAGGAAGCCTTCCCAGACTCTCCCCTGCCCCCTGCCCAGGCTGGCTCCTCCAGTCCCCCGTGTATCCCTCCAACAAGTTGCCAGCTGAAGGTGCCCGCCCCAGGTGTTGGTTTCCAGGGCTGTGTCCCCAGCTGGCACAGGCAGTCCTGGGGGAGCAGAGAGAGGCCTGGCTCCTGGCAATTGTTCTTTCCCCCAAAGGTGCAGGTGGGGACACACCTGCCACCCCCACTGTGGCCTTCAGGGGAAGTGGAGGGCCCAGGCCCTGGCCTCGCCTGCTCTACAGGGTGACATTTCCTGGGACTGCAAAGCCCAGTCACTTACCTGGCAGGGGGCCACTTCTGCCCCATGCCACTGGGTCCATCCAGGGGTGAGAGTGGGTGGGGCCCCTGTGTGAAACAATTCTGGGGAAGGCAGGAAGTGAGCCCCAGTGCCTGTTCCTGGGCATCCTTCCTCGTCCCTTCTCCTCTTCCTACTGCTGCTACTGCTGGGAAAAGCCTTTGCAGAGGGAAGGGCAGGAGTCCCAGACCAGGGCCTGGGCAGACTCTCCTGGGGAGGGGGCCCAGCTGGCCCTAGCTGGAGGTGGGACTTGGAGAGGACTCTGGCAGGGGGGTCCCATCCACTCAGGCACTGACCTGGGCTGACAGAAGTGGGGGCTGCACCGACCTCCCCTCACCACCCTTGGTGCCCACAGAGAGTGGCTCCAGCTACGAAGAAGCAGCAGGGGTTGCACAGCCAGAGGTAAAAGTCACCAAGTCGAGCTGGTCATGGTGGGACATGCCTGGAACCCCAGCACTCTGAGAGGCTGAGGCAGGAGAATGGCAAGCTGAAGCCCAGCCTGGGCAACTTAATGATTTAGCTAGAACCTATCTCAAAATTTAAAAGAAAAGGAAAGAGGAAGCAGTCATGGTGCGTGGATATTGAAAATGGGGCCAGCAGCAGGCAAGGTGGCATCTCACCTTCACAGGCTTCCTTCCTGAGGACTAGGGCTGGGGACGAAGGCCGCCCATCCCGTACGGGGTCCTGGGCCCCCAGGGGCCATGGGGCGGGCAGCCCCCTCCCTTTCCATGACTCCCGGTCGCCTGGCTTCTCCTGGAAATCTGGTTTTTGTTCACTTATCGAATGGGACGGGGTTTCCAAGCGGCGGGTCAGGAAAGCCCGGGTTGGCCTAGCTTCGACTTCCCAGGCTCTAGCGCGGCCTCTCCTGATCCCAGCGCAGGAGCCCAGATGGAGACCCTCGCCCGCCAGAGACGCTAGACAGGGGAGGGGACAGCAGCGGCTTTCCGGCGGTAAAAATAGCGCTGACAATTGGAAAAGAAAACAAAGGGGCCGGTCTTCAGCCTCGCCGCCCGCCGGCGCGCAGTTCCGGACCCCAAGGCCCGGTCATCCTTAAAATATTGATGAGGCGGCTTCGCGGCCGCCCCCGCTAATGGGCCTGCACCAATCGATCTAGGGCGAAAGCAGCGGGCAGGGGCGGCTCCGCCCCCTCTCCCCGCCGCGGTTTGGGTTGGGGAGCCCCAGCAACAGTGGCCTCCCCTCGGTGCTGTCTCCACGAGACAACAGCCAGGCCCCTGGGACAGCAGAGATGGCCTGTGTCCCGTAGCGTGAACTGGCCACCCAGGACCCCGCGCCAGGATGCCAGGGCGTGTGCGTACCCCCTTTTCTCCAGCTCCCTCGCGGAGGTGCGCCCGCCCTCCTAAGGTGCAGTGCCCCCAACTCAGCGTCCTCTGCTCTACAGTGCCCAGTGTTCCCTCCAATGGACCAGCCACAGGGGGAAACTGAGGCCTCTTCTGGGTGTCCCCAACAAGGAGAGGAGGCAAGGCCTCACTCTGCTCTCCTCCACCACCCTTGGGGGTGCTGGCCCCAAAGGGCGCCTCATGTCACCTAGCCAGCAGGTGACAATGGAGGCTTTTCTTCCT
This sequence comes from Dasyprocta punctata, assembly GCA_004363535.1. Lineage (NCBI taxonomy): Eukaryota > Metazoa > Chordata > Mammalia > Rodentia > Dasyproctidae > Dasyprocta > Dasyprocta punctata. The sequence continues at coordinate 11,040 of RJWM01007185.1, read as the reverse complement.
GTGGGTCCACTAGCTGCCCCAGGCCTCTGTGGCACTCGCTTCCATCCCTGCTGTGCAGGACATAGCCCCCCATCTCTCCAGGCTGCCTTGCCCCTCACCTTTCCAGAGCCTGTGCCCCGAGGCCTAAGCCAGGTGAGCACACGGATGGAATTTCCCAGCTCTCCCCATCCCCAGTACCATGATCACCCCATCTTCCTGGCAGGGGGCAAAGCGGGCATGAGCCCTGCACCTGCTGGTTCACTTGGGGACCACTCTGGTGACAGGTGGGGTGTGGGTTGAGTCCTTGGGACCCTGCTCTGTATGGGTAAGTGGCAGCCTGTATGTGGCTTCCTAGCACAAGGCCTGCTTGGAGGAGTCAAGCCTCATGCCTCTCAGCCCCCTGACCTTTACCAACACCCCAGTCTAGACAAGCCCTGCCGGCTCTGGAGCCTGAAGACCCTGGTCCCCAGGGGCCCCATGGCTGAATTGGATGGTTGCTCCCCACATGGGCCCCACTGCCTGGGCATCTCCCTGCACCAGCATCTGGTCGTTTGTCGCACAGGGACAGAGGAGGGGTTAGAAGTCTGACATCTGGAGCCAGTCTCTGTTTGAATCTCAGCTCCCCTCTTTCCTAGCTGTGTGACCCCTGGGCCTCTTGGGGCCTTGATTTCCCCATCTGTTAATGTGGAAGGTCAGAGTAGCACCAAGCCCCTGAGGCTGTTAGGAGGATTAAGTAAGTAGTTTGTTTAAAAGCCCAAGTTGAAGATGAAGCCAGATACCTTGGCACATGCCTATAATCTCAGCACTCTCAGAGGCTGAGGTAGGAGAATTACAAGTTTGAGTCCTGCCTGGGTAACACAGTGAGACCCTGTCACAAAAAAAAAAAAAAAAAAAAATGAGGGCTAGGGATGTAGCTCAGTCCAAAGACTCTTGGTACGATTCTCAGTAACATAAAAAATAAAAGACCCAAAAAACTCCCGTTTCTGCTTCCTAAACATCTACTTTGCCTCCCCCTACCACTTTTCCTGCAGTGGCTGGGGGTAGACAGCTGCCTCTGCCCTCCCTGGCCACCCTGTTTCCTGCTGTCCCCACCCCACAAATCCAGGCTCCCCAGTGTAAAACGATCTGATTTCCAGGACCCCTTCTGGTTGGATCACGTGCCTTCTGTTTAAAACCTTTCTCCCTTCATACCTTCCCTCCAGGAAAGGGGCTCTCCCACTGTACACAAGGAGAAGCAGGAGTCTGGCAAGGGAGGAGACCAGCCCCTCAACTGCTGGATTCTCCAGGCTCCCACTGCATGCCAGGTTCCAGGGTCACAGAAGGGGCAAGAGGAGAGCAGAGCCCACACTACTCTGAGCAGGGACCTTGTCTTGGGGAGAAATCCCCCAACCCCGCTCAGGGCACAGCAGGGGGCCCCAGTCCTTGCTTTGGAGGAAGAAAAGATGCCGAGGGGCAAGGAAACCCACAGGTGGGACCCTCAGGAAGTGGAGGTCAGAGCAGCAGGAGGGCGAGACCAGGACAAGCTAAACCCAGGCCTGGGGTCTCACAAGTAGGCGGCCCATGTTCCTTCAGGAGCACCCTGTGCTGGACAGTTCCCCAATAGGTCCAGGTGGTGGAGAGCAGGCTTGGCTGGCACCAGCTGCAGTCACCCTGCTCCTTCCTCTTTATCCTGCCCTCCTGGGGTCACAGAGCAGAGGGGCCCCACTCTAGTGCTGGCCAAAGTCTCAAAGCCTCTCCCTTGCTAGGTGTCGTGGACCTTCCTTGGGCCCTATCCTGACCCCTAGACCTGCACAATGCTCTTCATTTTCACTGTCACTCAGTCCATCAGATTCTAGCCTTTTGACGACACAGACCAGTGATGCCTGAGACCTCTGTGTTCCCTCAGTTCTGGTTGCCCAGGAGCTGAATTAGCTGCAGGTGCTAATTAAGGTTCCGTGCACCTTTCCCAGAACTCCTCAGCACCCCACCTATTCCCACTCCTCCCCCAGTGGCTGGCAGGTCCCCAGCTTACAGAGGCCAGGAATGCCTCGTGGCCTGTCCTGCCTCCACTCTTTCCTCTCCACAATGCCACCTGGCTTGTGGCCCGTCTCCTCCACCAGACAGTGGATGCCTAGGTGGGTCCTGTCCTCAGAGGGTCACAAGTTTCTAAGAATGGAACACAAACCCTGTTTCACCCAGAAGAGGCAAATGATGCCACACTCCCACACAGTGTGCCCTGCCTCGCTCTGCCCAAACAGTGTGGGCTGTGACCTTGTGTCAAGATCACACCTGCTGTCCCCTGGGACAGAGCAGAGTCATAAAAACAGCCTCAAGCAGGTAAAGCGCAGAGAAACCTCCCCAGGCCCAGGAGCGCTGACTGTCCTGTGGCTCTACTTGGAGAGTAGAATCAGGTCATGAGGGGAGCTCCCCTGGTACTGGGGTGGCCAGAATCCCTTGGGGACTGCAGCCAGGAGGCCCTCAGCCCCTGAAAAACACCCCCATCTCTGCAATGAGGGCTATAGGTAATGCAAAAAATCAGGAGTAGGTCTGGGCTCTTGTCAGAGAAAAGTGGCTTTCTGAAGGCCTGGTCTGTAACTTTGGGCAGGTCATTTCATTTCCCCTAAACCTGACTCCTGCTCTGTAAAATGGGGATGATAGCAGGTCCGAACCTACAAGGTAATTATGGCATTGATGCCCTTAACCTGGCACAAGTCAGATCAAAACCAGAAGCAGAGCCCTGGGTGGCCTAAGTGCCACCTGGGTGGATGTGCCACCTCCCACACCCCAAGGGAAGCCGACCCCTAAGTGTGTGTTCCTGAGTACTCCCTGGGTGACCCGGAGTACAGGTAGGGAAGAGGGACTGGAAACTTTAGACAGACTTTTTACAGTAAGGTTTAAAAAAAAAAAAAAGCATGTGCACACACCTTCATTACCAAGAACCGATCAAATGCTTGGCCCCCAAGGAGTGGGGAGTGGGGTTCCCAGAGGTTGAGGAGAGACATTCAAGGAGAGGCGGTGGGAAACTTCACTCCAAGACCCTCATCCTAACAGGATCACTGTGGGACCCTTTCCAAAGTTACTGCAGCTGAAAAGTTCTAAGTCGAATCCCCAGCCAGTTGTGTCCTGGATGGGGCAGAGAGGCCAGGGGGGAAGAGATTTGTTTCTCAGTACAGGGCTTCAGATTGTCCCCAACAGCCTCCCGGGGAAGCCTGGCCTCTTGGCCCCCCTCCTTCCTAGATGTGGGGCTCAGCCTGGCTGTCTGCTGTGTTGGAAGGGGACAACTTCCATTGGTTACCTGGCAGGAGGCAGGAAGCAACACCCCCACTTTGCAGGGTGGATAATGCTGGCTGGAGGGAGGGTTTACTCCAGGTCGGCCAGCCCACCCTGCCGCTCTCCCTGGCACCACCTCCGTGCCAACGGAGATTCTGGCTTATTCATCTTTACGGGCACTCCTGAGGCTGCTCGGTCTGCCCTGCGTGGCTGCGGAGAGGCCCCGGTCACTGCTGACTTCTTCCCGAGGATCCCACTTTAAGGGCTGCTGGGGGCCCGGGTTCTTCTCTGCCTCTGCCCAGCCTCGGCCGCTGAGCTGGCGCGGATCTGGTCCGCGAAGCCTGCAGGTTCCTCAATGGCCGAGGCCGAAGGGCTTGAATGGAGGGCACGAACCCGCCCCTTCTTAAAGGCGCCCGCCTCTCAAGGTACCCCAAGCAATGCGCTCCACTAACGGGGGCTGCCCGGGCGCTCCACAGTGGGCGGGTCAGTAATGTGGACAGTGGGAAAGGGGTCCTAGGCCCAGTGCAGGGTGTGCCGGCAGGGAGACAGGGGCCTGGATGGGGCCCCTCCTAACCCCAGCCGGTGACACCCCCCCAACCTCCACACGGCCTGAAGAGACCTGCGGGGCCGCTTCCTCCAGCCAGAGACCCCCTCCCTTTCCTTCAGGGGGACTGCGGGCACGCCTCACCGCCCGGCCGGGGTCGTAGCAGGGGGCGGGGACGCAGCTGCTCCAGAGACGACTCGGCCCCTCCCGCCACTCCCCGTCGGCCCCGGATGGGGGTCGCCAGCCGATCCCAGCGGGGGCGCATCCCCTCCCTCGCGCGTTCTCCTCCTCCTCCTCCCACCCGCACACACAAAGGCGACACGCTCGGACAGGGGCGCGTGCGGCGGCACTCCTCAGGGCAGCGGCGCGCACACGGGCGTAGCCCTGGGGACAACGGGGTCGGGGGTTGAGGGCCCGGGGGGCCGGCAGCCGGGGACAGGGAGGCCGTACCTACAAGCGCGCAGCTGCGGCCGCGCGGGCCAGGGCGCCGGCAGAGCGCTGCTCGGACCGCGGCTGGGCTCGCGGAGCCGGGGGACTCATGGCTGGAGCGGGCTGGGCTCTCTGCGGGCGGGCGGCAGCAGGCGGCGGCGGCGGCTCAGTCCTCCCAGGTCCGCAGCTTCCGAGGCTCGCGCGTTCCCAGCCGTCCCGGCGCGGCCCCCGCGCGGCTCTCCGGGCTGCCGAGCCCCGCGCGCTCTGAGCCCAGCCCCGCGCCGCGCGCGCCCCGCCCGCTCCCCTCGCGCCCCGCCCGCTCCCCTCGCGCCCCCCGCCCGCGCGATGCGCGCCTCTAGGCCACGCCCCCACCGTGCCCCGCCTCCAGCTCAGGCCCCACCCCCGCCCGCCGTGCGCAGCGCTGGACCCACCCGCTCTGCGCCCCCCGCCCTCCGAGGACCAGGATCTGTGCGCGTTGTCTGCTGTCTCTGGCGAGGCCAGACCTCGCTGGGTTCTGGGCCTAGAGTGGGTGGGAACCGACCTAGAGTCGCCCCATCAGGAGGCGGGGTTTCCGCGTAGTGGAGCCGGCCCCAACCCGGCTGCCGGGATCCCTCCCGTGTCGAGGCGTCTCCTGGAGCCCGGGGGTGGGGCGGGATGGGTGTCCCGCGTGGAAACGCGGATCGGTCCCCAGGGTGACAAGCCAGGCCTGGGCGGGCGCTGTGACGGGGCCCTTCGCCGCGGGGACAATTGGAGCTTGGAGGAGGCCCAGATGTCGCAACGGAGGAAGTCTACGTCTGGTTCTCATAAACCTGGAGGGCGAGCACCACGCCCCCTCCCTCAGCCCACCAAGCGCGGGAAATCGCCCCCAGACCACAGGGTGCGGGCCTCCCGAGCACACCCCAGTTTCTACGTGGTGGAGAGACTGGCGCCTCTGGGAGATGTGTTGGAGGCCGTGCACATGGGGGACCACACCCCTGATTCCTCAGCCCGTCTGGCTTCGGAAATCGGCCCGTTAAGGCAGAGAGAAACAGGCTAAGGAATCAGCCCTGCAGGGCTTCCCAGGCGCTTATGATCTGAATCTGGGGGTGTTGGGGCCTCCACCGGGCCCTGAACTGGTGCAGGGGAGAAAGGGTGGGCAGAGGTGAGGGTCCTCTCCTCTCCCTCCTTGCCCCTGCTCCAGACCCTCAGTCTCGAGGGGCCTCTGGCGGTGGCTCTGTGGTGTGCTGTTGGCTCCTTCCTGGCGGAGTGTCTCCATCTGCTGCCTTCCTCGACCTGACCTCTGACCTTTTCCAGTGCTTTTTAACCTCTCCCAGAGCCATCTCATCTCTGACTTTCCAGGAAGCAGGGCCAGCAGGAATTTAATTGTTTCCTTAGGGATGGAAGGGGTAACCCCTGGAGGGGAGCTGTGGTCTGGTGACACCGGACCCCTCACCTGCTGCCCACCACCCCTGGCACTGCCTTCCAAAGGGGCACTGAAGCCAGCCAGTCCTTGGCTGAGGCCCTGGTACCAGCTGCCCCCTTGGAGGAGCTGGCCAGCAAACACTTAATGAAAGCTCAGGCGATGGTCCAGCCATCGATCCCAGCAGCACACAGGCTGGATGCCTGCCTGGGAAGCAGGACACCCATGAATGAGGCTGGGCGGGGAGGAGTGTGGTTAGGGGGCTGACTGCCAGTAGAGAGAGGAAGAGCAAGAGAGACTCCTTTACCCTGCCTGGGGCAACCTGATGGGCCCCACCCTCCTGGGAGAGGGGCAGCCTGCCCAGCAGTGGACTGACCTGCTTCCCAGATGTGCCCCGAGCTTGCTGGTTTGTGGCCAGAGAGGGTCCTAGGGTGGGGAAGCCAGGCAAGACAATGGCTCTGATTCCCGGGGAGGAGGAAGTGAGGAGGGGCTGTCTGCCCAGTGACTGGCCCACAAGGAGGAACTGATGGGAGATGTGGAAAGGGTGGGGGGGGCTCGGGACTATGATTGGCCAAGAGCAGCTGCCATGGGGGATAGGAACTGAGGTTAGGGAGGACAGGTCTATCCTAGGGTCCCTGAGGGCAGGAGGCTCCAGGGGCTTGGAGGAAGTTCTGAGGAGGCAGATAGAGAGGGGTACTGGTGGTGGGACCCCAAAGGGACCCTGGATACTCCATTTCCAGAGAGAGAGTTCAGATGAAACCCAAGACAGTGCAGAGGGCTCTGGCCTGCTGGACTACAGAGCCACGCGGGATTTGCAGCCAGTCTCGTGGGTCACTGGGTTGGGGGATAATGTCAGCCACGGCCCAAAAGAATGCACAGGGCTGGGGCTGAAGTAGCCCAGAACCGGTGGCCTCATGGAGTCCCCAAGCAAGGCTGCCACCAGGGCCATGGTGGGTGTGTGCTTGGCAGAGGGAAAGGGGCAGGACAGACATAGCTTTGGAGGGGACAAAAAGGGAAGGCACTGACATGGACCTGTCAAGACATGTCATGTTCCCAGCCACAGCCAGTCATATTATGTTCAAAGAAAGGAGCAGGTTCCACTTTCTGATGGGGCTGCATGTCTGCTCAAGAGGCAGCTAGTGCAGGCTTGGCTTTTAGCCAAGCTCTGGACGCACTCACAGAAATCTTGGAGATAGGAAAGTGGGAGAGATGTCTTGTATGCCAGGGAAATGCCCCAAATCACTGGGCCAACCCAGTTCCCAGGCCTCCAGACCCCCAGTGTTCCAGAGTTCAGGGGTCACAGAGCACAGGACACTAGTGTGGCTGCAACTGTGGTTTATTTATTCTGAATGTGCAAAGCTGAATGTGCAAGCGATCTAACTTAGGAAGACCTGGCCTAGCTCAAAGAGGTGGCCATGCCAGGATGGCCCAGGCCTGCCCTTGGACCTGTCCTTGGGATTGAAGGCTCCAGGATTGAGATGCTTCCTCATCTAGAAACCAGACCTTGCTAAAGAAAGCAAAAATGATGTGACAAGGGCAGGGAGGGGTGCTAGGAAACGTCCCATCCTGGGGGCTCCCCCTGTGGTGACAGTGAGCAGACTACTGGGTCTTGCTTAACCCATGCTTTCAGGGTGGGCTGGATGACCAAGGCAGGTAGAATGGACTCAATGCAAAGCCTGCTGGCCTGGAAGGAAGGGGCACTCTTGCTTTTGGGGTATGGGGGTGCCAAAGCCCCAGTGCTGCCAGGATCAGTGGTGGCTGATGGTGTCACAGCCAGGGCTCTCTGCCACCAGGGCTAGGGATCTGGCTGTGGGTGGAGCCCAGGCTAGGTCCCCAGTCTAAGACCAGGGTGATGGATGGCTCAGCCTGGCTGGGCCTTGGGAGTTCTCTGGACTTGGGGGGCCCGATGTGGTGGTGACACTCTTCCAAGGGACCCAGGATCTCTGGCAGCTGCTGGGCTGGGGACAAGGACAGTTTCCATGTGGGGATGGGTTCTGGGAAAGCCTAAGTCTTTAGAAGCAATTGCTCAAGCAGGGGTGGGGAATGCAGCCATAACTGTTGTGGGGAAGCCTCCAGGGTCACTGCCATAAGTCACCAGCCCCTGCACCATTGTCATTCTCATGGAACTTGTGCAGATGATCAGCAAACCTGGGGACAAAGAAACTATTGCTGAGACCAAGCATAAAGAGGGGGGACATGTAGGGGGTGGGGAAGGGAGGATGGTGTTAGGGTGCACCAGCATAAGGGTGGAGGAGCAGGGATCATATTGGGGAGCTTGGTAGTGTTGTAGTGGGTGCTGGGGGGCTTGGCTTGGGGTTGTAGGGTTGGGGATCCTCACTTCTTGGCACAGGTGGCAGCGCAGTCCCTCTCCACACTCTCGCTCCAGGCCAGCTTGTAGAGCACCTGGTACAGTGGGGACACTGTGAGCTGGCCGCACATGGCCTGGTCTGCGGCAGACCGCAACATGGTAGACCCAGAGGCATCACCAGGCCCCTGCTTGGCCTCAGCCTGTGACTGACACCCCTGTGCACCTGGGAACAGCCAGGCCTCCCCAGAGGGCTGGGCTGTGCCCCAGCCAAGGGGAGCCTCCTTGTCCCCAGGGCAGGTTGAAGCCCTTGCAAGGGAGAGCCATGGACCAGGGCTGAGGGTGTTGCTGGGTGGAGTGGGGGAGCGGGTGACACAATGGGTGGCCACTCACCAGGAATACGAGGCAGTGCAGGAAGAGTGTGTAGAAAAAGCTGATGGTGCGCGCCATCTTGTTGGAGAGAACTAGGCGGCCCTGGGAGCAAACAAGGGTGAGGGGGGTGGGGCAGGGCCCCGAGGTCTAGGAGGGGGAGGGGGAGCATGGGGCCTGACACACTGCTGTGACAGGACTGGAACTCGGGCTGTAAAATGGCTGAAGACGAACGCCCCTTGCAGCCCCATCCCAGAACCTGCAGCGAATGACTTCCAGAGCCGCTGGGATGGGAGGGACCTTGTTCAGGTCACTCTTGGTAGGGCATGGGAAGGCACTGAGTGGTCCCTGGGGCTTCTCCAGGAGGGGCTGAAGGGCAGATAACCAGGTCCCAGAGAGGAAGCTCTGGTCCGTCCCGGGTGGGCACAGGGGCAGGAACCCACCATGCTGAGTGTGGCCTTGTCCCATGGGCTCAGGCTCAGGTATTTCCTCTGCCGCTCCTGTGGGGAGGGGGACAATAAAGAAAGGACCACAAAGGGCCCTGTGCTGGGAGGGGCACTGCCCATGTACAGGATGTTCTTTCTGCAGAGGCCGGGGTCCCCCGGGAGCCCCCAGAGCTCAGTGCCAGCCAGCGTGACACTCAAGAGCTCCCCACCCCATCTGTTGCCTGCCCCGCCTGAGAGAAAGTTCACTACTGGTCACCTGACACTGGGCACTGGGACCCCTGTACTCCTCTGCTGGTCCCCACAGCACACCCCGGTGTCCCCCACTGTGCCCTCAGTTGGACACAGACACTGGTGTTCCTGGGCGGGCCCAGGGTCCCCAGGGCACTGTGCATTTTTAGGGTGCTATCTGTCCACACCACAGGTGAACTGGAAGTGGGCAGGTGGGGTGCCAGGGACCGCCCCCCTCCTGGCCTGGAGGCTGGGCTCACGAACCCGTTTGCTGAAGGAGGAGAAGGGGTCCAGGCGCTCCTCGTACTGGGATGAGTACCGCAGCTCCGTGTCATCGCTGCTGCCGCCCTGCGCAGGGGGAGGAGGAGAGAGGAGGCTCAGCTGCCTGAGGTGCGATGGGAGGGGCTGGTGTCCAAGGGAAGGCGGGGGACAGACTCACAGCAGTGACACAGTTTCCCCAACTGCAATGCAAAGGTGGGGCAGGGGGCCAGGACGTGGCTAGTGGCTAGTGTCACAGGGGCATGGCTCGGGGCCAGAGTTCTTGCCCCAGGCTGAGGCCTACCTCACCTCTGCACACATCCAGGGAACTAAGGTCCAGCTGGGCTGGAAGGTAAAAGACAGCTGAGGGGGCTTTGTTTTTGTTTTTGTTTTTGAGTTGGGATCTCACTATGTTGCCCAGGCTGGCCTGAAACTCCTGGACACAAATGATTCTCCTGTCTCAGTCTCCTGTAGAGCTGGGATTGTGGGGGGTGGGGGTGCAGAAAGGCACCTGGGAGAGACCTTCACCAAGTTAACAAGAACAACCAGGCATGGTAGCACACGCCTGTGATCCCAGCACTTGGGAGACTGAGGCAGGTGGATTGCCATGAGGTCAAGGCCAGCCTGGACTACATAGTAAGTTCAAGACCATTCTGAACTACATAGTGAGAACCTATTTAACAAACAAGAACAGCACTAATTTGCGGAATCCGGGCGCCCTCTGGTGGTCAACAGCGCTCCAGCGCCACCAGTGGGATGCGAGGCCGGGGATGCAGGGTCATGAGGGTTTTAGCGCCCTCTTTACCACCCACACGGTTTTCCCTCAATCACAGAACGGTTTCCATGCACATGCTGGTCCCTGGCGGGCCGGGGGCTGAGAGGCTAAGGACAGCGTGGGGGATGGGGTACCAGATACTGGGGTGATCACCTCCACTTCACAGGGCAGCTGCTCAGACTGGTGGCCCTCGGTGTGGCCCCTGACTCTTGCTGTGCCTCACCAACTCCTGGCTGACTCTGGTGAATAGATCTCTATGGGGCTCCACTGGGAGGAGCAGAAGCAGGGATGGGGTCCTAGGCCCAGTGCTGGCCAGCATCACTGGCTCTGACCCTGTGGTCTCTGGTGCTGCCAGCCCCTTGCACCTGTGTTGGGTGGGGGGGTGTGGGGTGGGCGCTCACCCGGCCGGGGTAGCTCTGTAGGAACTTGATCTTCTCGAAGAGTTTAATGTTGTCTGCTCGAAGGCTGTCCAGCTCGCCCTGCAGGGCCTGGATGGTGTGCTGGGCCATGCGGCTCTCCTGTGGGCCAGAGGCGGGTGCATGGGCAGTGGACAGGGCCGGGTACTGCCGGCCTCTCCCTGGTTCCCTCTGCCCTGGCCTGCATGTGGACTTGCCAGATTCAGGGAAGTGTCCCTTCCTCTTCCTGGGTCGCCCCAGGCAGCTCTCCCACAGGGTTTCCTCATTGTTCGTTTTTTTTTTTTTTTTTTTTTTTGCGGCACCGGGGATTGAACTCACAGCCGCACACCTGCCAGACAGGCACTTAAGCTGCTGAGCCAAACTCCTGGCCCTGGTTTTTTGAGGCAGGGTTGCACTATGCAGCTCAGGCTGGCCTTGCGCTCACGTTGTAGCCCAGGCCGGCCTCGAACTCACAACACTCCGCCTACCTCAGCCTCCCGAGTGCTGGGATTAAAGGCGTGCGCCACCACGCCCGGCTCATTGTTCGTTTTTGATATTATTAGCCTGCTAACAATTATTATTATACTTTTTTTTTTGTGGTGCTAGGGAATCGAACTCACAACCTCACACCTGCCAGACAGGTGCTTAAGCCACTGAGCCAAAC
>RJWM01007184.1:0-77088 GCA_004363535.1 Dasyprocta punctata | reverse complement strand
CCCAATCAGAATCAATTCTAAATGTTGTTTTCAGCAGTTGAATCTCAGTTAAGACTAGATAATAAATAAGGACTTTGTTGTAATTTTCTTTGTTTTATTGTACTTGTCAAAATTTAAGGATTTTAGTGTTTCATGGCTAATGGGTTTTCTATTTAAAGAAAATAAGACATTGTAGCACTTGTCTTTGAATGTCTTTTTATGTTTTTACTGATTATGAAGGCTATGAAGGTTACTGAACAAATTGATAAGTGTCCAAAAAAGGAAAATAACAACTATTCCTCATAATAGAAATCATCTCATATAAATATGGGAAGTTTGCACAAAGAAGTACATAGCATAGTCTTAGTATAAGAGATTACACAGATGTCTTCTTTTTGATTCTTTAAATTGGCTTTATGTACTTTAAATTTATTTGTTAAAAATAACTTTAAAAATTGCACTTTAGGCCCAACCTAGCAATCAGATACTTAAGTGACATAGTTTAAGGAGACCCAAGCCAAGGTGTACAGAATGGTTTCATAGAGTCCACAAGTGTCTTAGTAAAGAAGGCAATGGTTTTGAGTCCTTGGGAAATAGACCTTAATTATCAAGAGTTTAACTGAGTTTGGAAACACAGAATTGATTCTGAATCACAACAAAAGAAAACAGAAATCTGTGCTTACACAACCTAAGAAACCCAGAACATATTTTACCCCTAAAATATAAAATCAATGGCAACAAAATTCTATGTTTGTATAATCTAACATCCCCAAAAATAAATTTTACCTCTTAGACCTGGAGGAAATATGGTGCAACTTCATACTGAGCAAATTCTTCAGGGTCATACTGGACTGGGTAGTCATACAGTGAACATAGCTTCTACTCTACATTTGGAGATTCATTGACCTTTTCACCTTTGCATATCATTTAACACAGTTACTCTCTCTTTTCAATTCTTAAAATGAAAATGCTAATTACCTACCTAGAAAGAGTGGAGGACATAATGAATGAGTAAACACATAATAAAATTATGAAGTGCAATATAAGCATAAGAAATTACCACGACTTCATGGCTTGAAGTTTTTGGTATTAAAACATACAGTAAACAGAAAATTGCATACGGCACGCTGCCATATAAAGATCAAACAGTAGCGAGCTGTTCCAGAAGTACGTTTTTCAATTCCTTTCACTGAAATTTTCAAATTTGTCATACCTATGAGCTTTAAACTTTGCTGGGTACATTGTTATATTTTTTTATAAAAACTTTTTGAAAGAAGCAATAATGTTCTTAGAGCTGTAAAAGCATGATGTTCCAACTACACTTTTTTTTTATAAGCTTTGTAACCCTTTCTTGGTTTTATTGCCAAAACAACCCATGGAAACAAAAGATGCAGAAAAGATATGAAAGGGAAGTAACGACTGCTGAGCAGTTATCCTGTAGATGAATAATAGACAAGTGCATAAACAGATGCAAGCCTAACACGGATGCAAAATGAATGAGAGGAAACAAACAGCGAAAGCAGTTACAGAGTTAGGCGCAGAGAGTGGGCATTCATCGATCTTCCTAGGAAAATGCTCTACTGCTGACAACACAAAAGCCTCCTCCCCTGTAGTATCATTGTTGCTGCTGACATTCCTATCTCCTTTGGACAAGCAAAAACATTTTTTAAAAGTTCATCTTTTTTAACTGTAAGCCTTTAACTTAAAGACAGAGGCATGTTAATTTTTAAGGCAGTATTCCGATGATATTTCAATAAACATCTAAAAATTATTCACTAAATACACACAGGTATAATATGTATTGTTTCAGATAACACTTCTTGAGTAGCATCCAATTGCTGCTTCAATTCATGCTCGTACTAAGAATTACCAGTCTTTATTAACTGAATTCATTCAATCAATATTTCTTGATGAGTGTGCATAGTCTGATTTTAGAGTAACAGCAGTTTTACTTACCTGAATGCTTACTGTGTGCATTTCACACAGATACTCTCCTTTTCACCTGGTACGAGCTGTTCAAGTAGTATAATCATTCAAGATGTCTTGAACATACACTTGAATTTAGATTGTTCCAATTTTCATAAGATTTTCAAGCTTTACAGTAAAAGAACTATGATAGAATTGAAAATCTTTAAAGTAGGAATAAAGAGACCAAAGTGAAAGGCTAAAATGGTTCGAGAGTTGAGAAAGGCTAGAAGTCTTTAAATTCCACCAAAAACTGGTGAATGCAATTCCACAACGTGCAGAGTGTACCAGTGTAAATTGTAGTGAATTGACTCCAGTTGCTCCTGCTGAGGTCTACACATAAGAGTGCATTATTCTCATCTTCCTGTGTCTCAGGCAAGCCCTCGAAAGAGCTGTCTCCTCCATTTTAAAGGCAGGTGTGGATGTACAGATTTTGTGGGACTAGGAATTCCTGGACAACAACAGTGAAGCCAAGAATTTCTTCTCCCAGGGTTGTTGGACCAGGAGACTCTGAGGGACATGAAGGTCAACTCAGCACCATCTAGAGACCCACCATTGAGAACACTGCTGTTGACTCCCGCTTGGATGTAACTTCACCTTATATGTCTGTAGAACTGTGTATAGTACTGAACTCTGGGATTTTTAACTGCAGGTTCAAAATGAACAATATTCATGAGAAAAGATTCAATATCAGAAAGAAGTTTCTCTATACTCGAAACCAATCACTAGCAATAGGATACCAAATTCATTAATTAGTCTTCTACCACATTCTCAAGAAATTAAGAAAATGAAAGGTAAATGTCACATTGTATGAATCGGAAAGAAAAAAAAAGTGACCAAGAGAAAAAATAAAAACTACTTAGTAAAAAGTACTTAAAATATCTAAGAGTTTATCTGATTATCAACATTGTTTTTCTTTCCATTTTATTTCATTTTTAAATATGTAATGGGTTATTAGAATTTCTTGACCAGGTCTTGAATTAACTTACATGCAGGCACAATTCTTGATAACTCAGGAAAAACCAATTTGCAATTAAATTATTTTTCTGGTATATAATTCATAGTTGAGAAAATCTGAATTGTTTTGAATATTTAGGCAATGTTATAAATATTATTTTGTTTCTACAAATGAAGGTTTCCCACCATTTTTAAAATCATTTGACTAGCATTACAGGATTATGCTATATTTGTCTGCTGTATAAAATTTCATTTACAATTTAAATCTCTTTCAACACACAAAGCTGTCCATTTATCAAAATATATGTTGTTTAATTTTTTTCTCTTTTTCTTCTTTGACATTCTGGAAGACATTTATGATGAGCTTTGTGTTATAGAAGATGTTAATATTGAAAAGGTCTCTGTTCTGCTTTGCTATTATTGTTCCAGATTTGTAAGACATGATATTATATTGTTTTTCTCCCTAAATTAAATTAAAGATTCTCTTCATTTTGCTACACAACTTGTTCTGCCTTTATGGTTTATTTCTAAATTAATAAGTTACTTCCTATCATAGCAATTTCTATTATAATGCTTGCTTAAATTCTAATGGTTATAATTTAATTAATGATTTTTAGCCACTTTTATTCCTATTAATATTTGAAAAGTCTATCTGCATGATATAGCTCTTTAAATTTTATTTTTAAAGTATGAATAAGCTGCATATTTTACAACAATATGTGACACACTATTAAATAAGTGAATTTGTTCACTTTTGTTGTTTGAAACTCTGAGTTATTAGTAGTATAAATTGTGTGTGTGCATATGTGTGCTATGCTCAGTGTTTTTCCATATATGTTCACACATATAAAAAGAAATATTCCCTAAGTGGTGTGCTATTTATGGGTATCTGTCATGTTGTCACAAAATTTCATAATTTCACATAACAGTTAAATTAGCTTAAGAAAGCAAGACATTAATACACTACTTTTTAATTATGCAAGGTATAGATTAGCTTTTTTAAGAAGTTAAAGCAGAATTAGATAAAGTAAATTAGTTGCCATTTCCGAACACCCTTAATGGTTTCATAGTGTTTTAAATTACATATTTCCTGATCACACTTTTAGCAAATATCATACAATATGCTGCAATGATTTTTAGTTACAACATTTTATTTATAAAATTGCATGAGCCACTAACTTTCAAATCAGTAATGATCAAATGTTGACATCCTATTTTACTGATGAAACTTCTGATAAAAGTGTTATCTACTCTCGTATCCTGAAATAAGGTCCCACTTCCGAAGTCCTTCTCTGTTGTACAAAATGACAGTTTAGTTTTCTTAATATCAAATTCTTTTGCCTGTTCCAAGCAAAACAGATGGTTAAGATAATTATAATGGAAATGGCATGCTGAGAAAACTGTCGAGAGACCATTCATTCTTGGATTTTTCCTTTCTCCACTTTCTAAATGCAGCGGATATCAGTATGGGCGGATTAACAAACCACTTTTTCAAGTTACTTTTCGGTTTACTCTGCGAAGACGACCTGGAGGGACTCAGACCAGGGCAGTTAACCTATCTGCTCTCTGTTAAGGAGACAAAAATCCAGTGAGAAGCTTGCTTATCCCCATAGCCCTGTGGCCCTGTTCTTACTTCGGTTAGGTACCTGGGAAAGGCTTCCTGGAAGAGGCGGAGAAGTCCTTACAGAAGAAGCGAAGAGGGTTTCTGTAAAATCAAACCCAAGTTACTTTTTTGTTGACCAAAAGAATTTTTATGCAAAAGGCATTTCAAATGAGTTTAAAACAGAGAGCAAAAATGAATCTGAAATGCCTACCGTATGCTTTTTCAGCACTTTCTAGTAATTATGACAATTTAGGTGGTTATGTAAATTACACAATTCTTGTAAAATGATATAATTATGAAATGTTGGGGCAGAAACAGAAAAGGATTACATTGCTTTAAAGTGAATACTGCAATGATAGAGGATTGGGAATACACCCTCTCTATCACCTTTTATAAATCCCTTGAGATTTTACTCTTTCTGATAGGAAAGTATAAATATGAACTAATTTTCTTTGACCATACGTTTTAGTAAAAATTACTTAGGATGCTAAAATGCACAAAAAATATTTAGTACTGATTTTTTTATTGTTTAGACTCAGATTATTAAGTCTATGTTTGCCAAAATAATCCATTCATATAACATTAATTTCAAAAATTTTATCTTTATTTCTAGCAGTTTATTTGCTTCCAGAATGGTTAAACAAAGATTTATAACGAAGATTTATATCTTTATAGCAAAGATTTCTTTTAGCATTGAGTGGCTCTTGTTTTCAAGAAGACAAAAATTTATTGGGGGCTATTTCATTGCTAAGATCTGTTCAAGCAGTATAACAGCCCTAAATATTCATATCCAACTTCAGAAATCTCACAGTACTTTTGGAGAACAGTATGAGATTTCTTTTCCATTTAAATCTGTATTGATTTCCTCATCCATCACTCTCCAGTTAGTTAGCAATGCCAAGAGTATGTATATGTATCTGTGTTTGTCAAGAGTAGTGGAATATTTTTTTCTTTACTATTTAGCAAGGATAGCATCATGTTGAATTTCAAAGTCCTTTACAAAGCTCCTTTCACTGTTCTGGACAGTTCCAACCCAAGGAGACTCAAAAAAAAAGGACAATTAACAGGTCTGTGCCTTGCAAAAGGAGATCCCAAGGATAATCATGCTTCCTAGAACCCAAAATTTTTGTGCTCGTCACCCTGAGGATTGGGATTTGAATTGCCCTTGCCAAGCCTGTGCTCATTTAAATGCACTAGGGTTGTGAGAGTGACAGCAGAAACTTTCTTCCCAGCTTTCTTTCCCTCTCTTGGGAGTTGGAGGCAGGTAAGGAAAGGTGGCGAGGTAGCAGGGGATGTATCCCTTGATTCCCTGTGCTACAGTTCCTTGCCCTAACAATTGGTTCTGAATGATAGAAACTACTTTCCTCCAGGCCTAACTTTCCCCCATCCATTCACACATTGACTATATTTCCGTTGATGATCATCCTGGTGACTTATAGAGGTGCATACTGAATATTCATTTCAATGAATACAGATGCCTTCCTGCTTAATAAACCACCTCAAATTCAGGCACAACTCCTGTGTCACATGGACTTCTGGTGAGGGAAGGATTTTTCCAATCTCGCCTTACTCAGACTTGCTGAGAAATCAAAAGGGAAGTTCTGGAACTCCACTTAAGAGCAAGAACAAAGGGTACTGGCATGAAATCTTACTTTTAAAAATAGGAAATACGAACATCCTCCCTTAGCCTATGTATGAAGTACAAAGAAAAAGAGAGACAGAGACTTACAGTGCTCTTCACTTGAGAGTTGCTTCAAATACATTGTCCAGTTTTTGGTTGGCTAACTAGATTAGGGTGGGGAATTGTTTGATAAGTTGTTTCCCTGCCATTTCCTTTTCATGCCCCTTTTCTTCTTTCTTTGCCTGCACATAGCTTAAGGCAAGCCCTTTCAATACATAAGCTTGCATTATCTTGAAGGCTCTTCATGTGTTCCCCTCTGTCTTCCAATTCTAGCCAGGACACCTCAAGAAATGTCTATTCCTTTTTGCAACCTTTTGCAAAATAACAAGCATGGATAATGTGCTTGAACTGTCTTTGTGAACCAAACACAAAATGCTATTTTAAAGCAGCCAGCAAACTCTTCCTGTTCTCTGGATGTAGTCTAGATCTTAAAATTATTGAGGCTTGGAAACTGACATGTTAGGGCTTGTAAAAGAATTCTTCTTGGCAGGGTGGGGCCTGGAATTTGTCCTTAAAGCAGGCGCACCCATTATTCTGGGAGGAGTTGCCACTTTTCTGATCACTTTTTACTTTTACGAGTACCTTTTCATTGCTTTGAGAGCAAAGAAACCCTTCACTGCTGACATAAGCAAGTTATACTAAGTATTAACTTTTCAAGTTAATAATCCATTTTGGTTACTTCTCCTGGGACTGTGCTTATTAAGAAGTTGGTTGTCTTCCAAATTAGAAATTTGAGTTGGTCCTTTCTTAGTGCATGCTCCAAGTTGGGTTAGTTAAGATGAAGTTGTATGAATTTTGAGAAGTATTTGGTTCAATTAGGTGATTCCTTTACCTTTTTTCCCAAGATCTGGATCATTCTATATGACGAGTGTTTCTCTTGAACCAAATGTGTAGTTGCAGGCCAATCATTCTGTATTCAAGAAAGGCATCCCTGGACTCCTAAGGGAATAAACTTTTTTCCTCTCTCTCTCTGAACTTACTCTAAACTTTAAGAAGGAATTTTGAGTAGTCATTTGCCTGCAAAGGACACATGGTTCTTGAAACACTAAAGCATTAAAGGATTGGAGAATAAAAACAAGTGATAGAGTCTTAAGAATGCCATGGATTCTAGATAAGAGGACATCTAACATCTGCCTTTACACTTTTGCTGGTCTTCATTTATTTCTCATATTACTGTTAGGTCTTCACTTAATATTATCAAATATAAGAGTTGAATTTAAGGGGGAAGTAAAAAATGCAGGAGGGGGAAAACAATCCAATAAAGAGGTCCTAAGCAAACTGGGGTGACCTAGCAGAAAATCTAGGTAATGTTTACAATGAGCAGACAGATTTGAGTGAATTCACAGGACTAATAGAAAATCAGCAAAGCATACCAATTTCTGTCAAAACCACAGCATGAGACTTAGGGTATATTTAGCATTATAAAGAAAATTTAACTTCGAAATATTTGAATACTATTAGTAGTGTGTTTCAAGTGTAATGTATATGCTCTTTACTTGAGAAATGTCACAATTGCATATCAGCTAGACTTATTTTTCCTCTCTTAAAAGAAACAATAGACATGATAATATCTAATCAGAATAAATGATATAACACTTCAAGGATTATCAAAAAATACAGAATGGTAGTTACTTTATTTTATTTCTTTTTAAATTTAAATTTATCAGTACAATTTAGATATGTATAATGACCACATTCATTATATGAAATTTATATCTATGCATAATATATCTTGATTCTTCACTTTTTTTTCTCATTCCCATCCCCTCTTTTCAAATACCCTTCCCTGCCCAATTCACACAACTCGGTTTTGATTGTATCCTTTTCTCATTTTTTCTTTCCCTCTCTTCCTTTCCCCATCCCCCTTCCTATTTCTTTTCCTTTTGAAGAGTTACTTCCTAATTTACAATATCTGTTGGACATTTATGTTCTTATTTACATTTTCAATTTCTCACATCAGAGAGATAATGCAATATTTACACATAAGTGTCTGATTTTGCACATATGTATATGATTTATTTCACTTATGATTATAGTTTCAAGGTCATCCATTTAGCTATAAATGTCATGATTTTATCTTTCTTTATGGCTGAATAATACTCCATTGTACATGAAAAAAATCTTCTTTATCCATTTATTGGTTGATGGGCATTTGAATTTCTTTTAAATTTTAGCTATTGCAAGTTGTGCTGCTATAAACATGGATATGCATATATTGCTGTGGTATGAAAAAATGATTCTTATCAAGTAAACAGCAAATAACAAATGCCAGAGGACTGTGGGGAAAATAGGAACCCTTCTCCATTGTTGGTGGAAGGGTAGCTGCAATCACTGTGGAAATCAGTGTAGAGATCCTTAAAAAAACTAAGATTATTGGTCCCATTGACCCAGCTATTCCCCTTCTGGGTATCTTCCTGGAATAATTAAAAGTATCACAACTTTAGGTAATTTTTTTATGGATACCAGAAAATTATTACCTGTATTACCTGTATACCTAGCACACACATACACACATGTCCACACATAGATACATAATAACACACATACTGTACCATAGTACACATTTAACAAAATTGGTATAATTTATACAAAGGATATAACAAACTTTAATTGTATGATACAATTATCCTCATGCCAAACCTTTTGGTGAACTTCTGGTAAAGTCTGTTCTTGAAAACGCTGATTATTTTTGGACACTTTTTCTTTTATAGAATGCTGTCAGAAAATATAGCATCAGCTGGACAGTATATTGTACCTTGCTTTATCCAGTCTGTCAAGCAACAATGAACAACAGAGGTTCAGCCCTTGTCCTCCTGGAGGTTATAGTGTAATGGTCAAGATACAGATAGCAACATTTACCATCTGCTGTGGAAAGTTTGTGATAGACTCTTAAGTGAGGGACACATATCATGTGGCAGGAGAGGACCCAAGACTTCCCTGAGGTCCTTGGACTTGGTAGGAATAAGGAAAGGAGGCTTTCCAGGGAGAGGTAGTAACAGGTCTGAAGCCTGCTTTGAATGGAAGAGGGTTTCTTTATGGGAAATGAAATGAGGAAAGTAAACATCACAGGTAGTGAAAGAGGTCAGGCAAGTGGTCTGAGAAGTTTGTCCTAAAGTTGCAACCAACATTTTGCAATACTTTCAAATCTGCACAATTCTAGTAAGATGTGGCAATATTACTAGAATGACAGTATTTTTCTGACTATACTGGTTCTCCACTTGAAACAGTTATTGCACTATGTTATCTTGATGTTAATAGTTTCTATTCCCTTTTTCTAATGTGGAGTGTTTCTGACTTTGCCTCACATAGCAACTCATATTAGTGGCATGACACCATAGAATTTTTTTAAGATATATATCATCTCTCAGACAAGATTTTCTTCTTTTGCAGTGTAATGATTTTTCCCCCAAAGCAAGGGAACTGGCTGGGTCAGAATAAGCATTTTATTGACCTTATAGTTTTACATACAAAGGTACTCACTAATTTATATGAAGCCCTGGTTTCTAGTCCAAGAAATCGTGAAATAAATTTGAATTGTGTGTGTTTGAAAATGAAAGTGAAGACACTACAGGTGAGCTCTATAATCTTCCTATTTTAAGGTACTCTGTGTTAAATGCTCATTTTGCCCTAATAATATTAAATTTAAGTTTAGTATAGGATAAATATGAATGCAAAGGAAGTAAAGATAGTGAAAAATGGTGCAAGAAGAATGAACTTTCCAAAGACCAATTATCTTTCACACCTCCTCCACCAGCCATCTCTCAATATGAAGTAGTTTCGTCTTTTGGCATAGAAAATAAAATTCCTCCACATTATCCTCATATATAAGCTATGACACTTAGTTTTGTATTGCAACTTATATTATTACAAATTACATGAAATTTTTCCTAATTTTCAATTCCTAATTTTTTTCTGTCAGTGAAAATTATTTGGCTAACTTGGCATGTGATAAGATGCATTATTATGCATTATTTATCCTACTGTAATTATTTTAAGTATGTGCTTAGTAACTTTTAGAGAGAGTTTTCTCAGGAAAAAATGAGAGTCATCAAATAAAAAATAGGTCTATTTTATAATTATTCATAAAATAGTAATACTAAATATTAACCCTAAGAATTTTGTCCTTGAATGACTTAATTTTCTGGTATTTATATTCTGGTCGAATGTTGTAGGAAAAGGAGGATAACAAAAAATATGTAAGTATACAGTCAGATATATATATATATATATATATATATATGAATGTGTCTACATATCTGTGATAATGACAAAACTTTGAAAACAACTAAAATAATGTAGAATGTTTAAAATTGAAAGACTTCTCTAATAAATAGATTTTCATATAATAATTCAGTTTATTTTGGGTAACAGAAAAATTGTTCTGTCCTTGTTTTGTGGAATATACATTTAAGCATATATTTTTTGGTATTCTTCTTCAGCAAATTTAGGGATCAGACTACAGTCTCTGAATTTTCTTTTGAATCTTAATTACCTCGTGTGTGTCTGTATATATATAATCACATATGCATATATATTTTTGTGTGTATGATTTCAGCACCACCTGTTCCATTTCTTAATGAAATCTATATGATCAAATTTGCTATGAGTAATCCTAAATGCCACTCTTAATTCATTATGATCATTCATAGAAAATACTTTGCAAATGTACACATACACAGAAAAAAGGAGAAGAAAAAAATGAGACAGGCAGTTAAAGTTTACTCTTTGTTGATGATAGAAGTATTAAATTTAAGCCAGGTGTGGTGGTGCATGCCTGTAATCCCAGCCCTCGGAAGGCTGAGGCAGGATGATCATTACAAGTTCGAGACCAGCCTGGACTACAAAGCGATTTCAAGGCCAGCCTGGACTGCAGAGTGAGACTCTGCCTCAAAAAAAGACTAAATAAAATAAAATAAAATAAAAGGATTAAATTTAGAGACAGAAACGAGTGTTTTTTTAAAATGTGTATGGTTAGAGCAGTGGCAGAGAGTTATCCCTGAAAACCTTAGTATTCATTTTTCTCTTATGCTGTCTCCACAACGTGCAAAATCTTTGTGCAGTTTCACATTGGCTTATATCCATCTGTTAGGGGCCGAGCCACGGCACTCTGTGGGTGGTATCGTCATAGTGTGGCCAGCACAGCATTATACTCTGTGTGTCCATATATATATGCTCGCTTGAACACACAGGTCATGCATGTCACACTTAATGTCTTCTCAAATGAGAATCTGGTTTCACAACAAACACATGAACTTTTTGATCGGGCCACTTCAGCATTAAAATAACAATGAGTATATTTTCTCTTAGCTTTGAATTTTTTTGCAGTGCAACTGGCCTGAGTGCCACGGCATGTCCAACGACAACTTATTCTTTGTGCTTCAATGTTGTCAGTCTCTTTATTTCCCTGAGAGTGAAAAAATAATAACACAAATTGCAGCTGTCTCTATCCCAAGGCCTACAAGCCTAAGAGGACTCACTTGTAAAAATAAAATAGAAGTAAGTTACAAAGGACTAGTTGTCACTGGAATTAGTGAGCCACAGGAGTGGAAGATATAACCCTTGTCCAAAAAACTAGAAATTCTCTAGGATCCTGAAATCTGGAGCCTTGGTTAAACCACTCCCTACAGCAGTCAGTGCGACATAGACAAATGCTGTCTCAGTAGATGATCATCTTAATATACTCAATCCCGAACACCATTAACAACAAAACAAGAACTTGCTAAACTATCTTACTTAATATTCTTGAGAGTTATGCATTTTGAGAAAGATGTAATTTTATGGGCAAGAGATGAAAGTTCTTACCATTTAAATAGAATTTCAAATGGGAACCCCCCCTTTCTTTTTTTCTGCTGCTTTCTGTTTTAATAAAATGATGAGTAAGTATTACTACATAGATAGATATGAAATGATAAACAATTATGTGACCTTGTTCAAGGTTTTTAGCATTTGTGTATTTTTCTTTTTTCCAATATTAAAAATTATACCAATAAAAAAGATAACTGCTTTTCTTTCTCTGCTTACCTGTTCCTCCTGTATGGTTTTATTATGGTGAAACCAAATGGGCCTTAGTGATTCCATATTTGAAAAAGAAATTTAATTGAATCTTATTTCTGGTGACTTGACCTCAGCAAATCCTTTCTGGTTATTTTTATTGTAGGCTATTCAGTTATTTGTATTACCTAGATTTTAGCTAGTTTTGTTTGATTGTTTGTTAACAGCCTTCTGTAGTAGTTTATACATTTGGAAAATGTTTTGGAACTCCAACATTTAACTAGTGTAACTATTTGAATAAAAATTTAGGAAAATGGCCAGGTATGGCCCTGCATGTCTTAATTCCAGCTACTCAGGTAGCTGAGGTAGGAAGATCACAAATTTAAGGCCAGTCTGGGCTGCTTAGAAGTCCTTGTCTCGAAAAAGGAGGTATAGAGAGTACTTAAGATCTTGTTCAGTACTCTGGGTTCCATCCCTAGGAACACACGTATGTAGACATGAACACATACATGCATATGCACACACATGCACATTTAGAAAAAAAAGAACTGTTCAAATTATGAATCTAGTTCAGAATCCAAAGTGGTATGCATGCAAGTGGGACAACTGTATATATATTTTATGCCCTCAAAAGTTAAATTTTCCAGATAGAAATTCATTAGGATTGTCAAAGAGGTATGAGATTCCAAAGTAGAATGAACCAAGATTTAGGAAATCTTTGGAGTAACCCTAGAATTCTCACCAAATAGCTACACTATTTGGAAAAGTTTTGTAACTTCTCTGGATATGAGTCTTCTGATTTTAAGAATGAATTTTTTTAAATTATATGATCTATCAACTACTAGCTTAAAAGTTTATGATTCTAAGTGTTAAAAATACAGATATCTTTATCTTCACATACATAGATTTCAGTACCATATTATGTTATTCATATAATTGGTACATTTCATCTACTATAAGTAGCATGAAACTGGATATTGATTAAACATTTGATCATTATCTGAAAAATTTGTCCAAAATAGATTTAGTGAGGAATAAGATTTAGATTGACATATATCATGTATGTATATATCATAATGATAAAATCTTTTATCATTTCCTCTATAAAAATCTCAATTCATAATCTTCCTTCAAAGAAAGCACTCTTGAAACTAAAATTTCAGATAAATTATAGAGTACCAATTAAAATAGTAAATTGTTAAAGCAATTTATGTTTAATTGCTGTAGTTTTAAAAAACAGATATTAAAAACCATTTTTTTTTCTCTCTACCAATTTGGTTTTCGCATTTCAAAGCTAAATAATGTACATGCCTCTAAAAAGTCTTAGCGTTAGAAGGAGAGAAAATATCTATTTTGCTTACATATAATCCTCTTAACATGTACATGCCAGATGGTGTTTCATATCAGGTCAGAAATAATGAAGGAATCTGGCTTTAAATCTAAGAATCACAGGGAAAAATGAGTAACTAGGGATTATATATTTATAATAACATTTTTCCTGAAATTCAACCATTTGTAATAGTTTCGGATATGCTTCTGTCTGTGTTTGTAGATTTATTTTTACTTATTTCATTTCTATTATACCATCTTGGATTTCTGAAATGTTATTTATGATGTGATTGGACACTTTCTCAAGGCTTAGATCTCTATAACTAAGCAATAATTTGACCTTCAGACATTTCAAACAGAAACTTGCTAACTAGTTTAGACACAAAAAAATTAGTCACTCAGGAAAGGAAAAATTAAACAGAAATTCTATCAAGAATAAAAGAGAGTAATATTTGTTTAATTCATTTTAAGGAAAAACTAGTATATATGATTAAATTTTATGAATTTCTCTGTTAAAAAAATGAATTCCTTCTCTACAACAATAGCACATTTTTCAATCAAAATAAACCCAGCTGGTTATACTTAGAGAATAAATTCATTCCTTTGTGTTGTAGAAAAAACAGAAAATTATATTTTTCCTAATTCACTAATTTTTCTTACTATGTAGATTTCTATTTCTTCTTAAAATGTCATGTGTTGATCTATGTCATTAGTTAATCCAATGAAAACCAATCCATCATGATATTCTTCTGCAGGTTGCTGTCTTTTAAATGCTATGTAATGATCATTTGTATCCATGGTTTTGACTTACAGAATACACAAAGATGAAAAACATTTTTATATACATATAGGTAGGTGATACATATATAACTCCCCACCTCTGGCCAAGAACAAACTATAAATAAATAAAAGTTCTGTTACAATAAGGCAGAAATATTATTTTCATTGCAGGGTGACTCTAGCTATTTCCAGAGCTACGTGCACTAAGGAGGAAGTCAGAGGCCTCAGAAAACAGAGAAAAGGGACAAGCATGAGGTTTTGTGGTGGTAGTAGAATAAACTTTATGGAGATAAAGTAGGCCATCCCTAAAAAATAAACTAGCAGATAACAACATGTCCTGGGTGTAGGAAAAAGTACTCAAAATAGCTAACACATATTATCTATGCAGTCAAGTTTCAATAAAAACATCTGAGACCCAAGTAGAAACTGTAAAGTAAAATTCACACAGAGAGGAGAAAGACTGTTTTATGATTGCAATCAAGTGATTAGATTCAACATAGTCTTCAAAGTAACCACTGTAAGTACATTCAAAGAAGTAAAGGAAGGTAGGAGAGCAATAGCATGTCAAATAGGCAACATTGATGCTACTACGATAAAGAAAACTGGTTAACAAAAACAAATTTAAATCTGGGGAGCAAAATTTATAACAATTAATTTAAAAACTTCACAAGATTTCAACAGGCAGAAAATAGACCCAGTGGCTTCTTAATAAATCAATAAAGACTACCAAGATAATCCAAATAATAAGGAAAACACATAAAGAAAATTGCAATTTGGATAACATAGGACACTAATAAGCATGCCAAAGTATGTACAATGGACTATCAGAAGGAAAAGTGAGGAAAGTGGATAGAAAAATATGTTCCAAAAATAATGGTTAATCCAGCTCCCAATTTTACTGAAAAATATGAATCTACACATCAAGTATGCTTAGCAATATCTAAGGACAATGAACACAAAGAGATCTACAAATATACATACAGCGTGGCAAAAATGTTGCAAGCTCAAATAAGGAGAAACTCATGTCAGTAACAAGAGGAAAAAGTCCCTCATGTGTTATAAATGAAATCTTTTAAGATTAACAAATGACTTCCCATCAGAAAAAATGAATACATCAAGCACTCACAGCACACAGCTCAAAGGAAAAAAAAAAAAAGAATTCAAAGAATTTCACATTGTATAAAACTATCACTTATAAATAAAGACAAAAGGAAATGTTCCTAAATTTAAAAAAGAAAACTGCATTTACTGCTAAGAAACTCACTCTACATGAAATACTAATGGAAAGTATTCTGTTTCAGAGGAGTAGACCACAGATAGTAACTTGAATTCACTTTAAATTTTAAAGAGTAGTAGTAAAGGTAATTGTGTAATTATATAATATACGATAAATGCAACTCTCTCTTTGATGTTCCTTAGCTTTTTTAAAACAATTGTATGATGTACATAAAGTATTATTGAATGTATAACTTAGAAATGTAATACATTTGTTGAGAATATTTGTAGGAGCAAAGAAACCACTGGCTAAGAGATTAACTCCAGATTGTTTCTTGACACAAAACAAATGGAGAGATCTAAAAATGATAAATAACATAAGTTATAACTATGTACATGCTATCTTTTCTTCTCTCAATTTCAATAGAAGACACAAATTAGGTAGTGTAATATTTATAGCACTATACTACAGCGTTTGTAACATTTATAATTGCAATGATTATAAAAATAATATCACAAAAATAGAAAGAGAATAGATTTATATGAGAATAACCTTTCTATATCTCACTGGAATTAATTTAGCATGAAGAATTTGATGCTGGTAAGTGGTAGACAGTAAACCTAAGGCCACTACTAAGGTCATTCAAGAAAATTTACTAAACAAAGTCATTAGCATAATTAAAATGCTGCATTAGAAAATACAAATTAATGCAAAAGAAAACATTGAAGCGGTCTACTACAGATGTGATATAGAAACAAACAATAAAAACTGACAGACACAAGTCTAGCTATCTTATCAATGGCATTAAATGTGAATGGATTAAACAACACAATCTAAGGGGCAAATGATTAGAATAGGAGAAAATTGAAAAGTATAATTATGTACTTTTTTTACAAGTGACACATTTTAGATTTGAAAATAGAAAGAGATTGAAAATAAATGTCTGAGAAAAGATGTATGTGCCATGCAAACAGCAATCACAAAAATGCTGGAGCAAAAATGTTACTACAAAGGGAGACATTTTATGATAGTCCAAGGCCAATCCTTCAGTACAGTATTTACATTATAAACATATATATCCTAACAACAGAGTATCAAAATAAAGAAAACAAGAGCTGACAAAACTGAAGGAAGAAATGGGTAATTCAGTACTCCTAAGTAAATGCCTCAGAGAAATGAAAGCATATGTCTAACACAAGAACTTGAACACTAATGTTTATAATGACATTTCTAATATGTGTGTTAGCTTTGCCTCACTGTGATGAAGTTATCTTAAAGCAATCAATTTAAACAAGAAAAGATTTATGTTTGGTTCATGGTTTCAGAGGTTTTAGTCCATGGTCAGCTAGCTGCATTGTGTTTAGGCCTGGGTCAAGCCAGGATAGTATGGCAGGGAGCACTTACTGGAGCAAAGCTCCTCACTTCACGGCAGCTAGCAATCAGTAAGATAGCTGACTTTTATAACAAAGCTCCTCTCCCTACCCCCATTAAGCTAGGAATCTGTCAGTGGATAAATACTCATGATCTAATCACTTTCCAAAGGCCCTACCACTGAAACTCTGCAATGAGAAACCTTCAATACATGAGCTTTTGGAGGCTATTTTAAATCCAAACCATAATAATAGACAGATAAATCAAAATGTCTGTCACTGGATGTGAGGATAAGGGAGACACAGTATACGCATGCAATGGAATATAATTCATCCAAACAAAAGAATGAAGAGTTGATTAAGTGAAAAAATAAAGCTACAAAAGAACACACCCATGGTTCCAATTACAGGGACTATTTGGAATAGATGAATTTATAAAGGTGGAAAGTATGAAGTGATCATAAAACGTAATGAATCTTTAATTTAAGAAATTATTACAGTAAGAGATACATTGCCACAAATTCTCTTATAACTATTCTGCCTCTTTTCAAACACATTTACACTATAATTCTTGCCACTTTTGGAAGTAGTTCTGGAAATTGTCTTTTGAGAACATCTTTAGTAGAGCTGTCATAGATTCCTCAATGTCCTGAATCAACTCATAGCATCTACATTTCATGGCCATTCTGACTCAGGGAATTACCAGAAGTCACACAGTGCCAAGTCTGGTGAATTAGGTAAGTAAAGATCTGTCTTTCTGCTGCATGGCACTCAGTAGCAGTATTCATCATGTTTGTTTTTGTTTTTAAATCACATTTCAAAAAGACACTGATGAAAGAAGACTGCTTCAGAAAGTGGCAAGAACAATGAGAAAAGTGAGAGAAGTATGTTTCAAACAAGGGAGAATATTTTAGAGACTCATTAATGGGACTGTATCTTTCAATGGAATACATTTTTTTTTAATTTAAGCACTGTCTACTTTGATCAACCTGTGTAGTTAGGCTGGGAGTTTGGCTCAGTGACTTAAGCACCTGTCTAACAGGCACAAGGTTGTGAGTTCAATTTCCAGCGCTGAAAAAAAAAAAAAAGAGCAACCTGTGTAGTTTATTAATTGCAGGTTGGCTAGTAGGGCTGAGAGTAAAAGTGAGGAATTAGAGAATAAGGAAGATATACAAAATAGCCAGAGGATACAGGGTTTCTTTCTGAAGTGATAGAAATGTTCTAAAATTTACTGTGCTAATGGTTGCACATGTCTTTGAATATACTTTAATAATTCAATTACATGGTTTAAATGGATGAATTTATGATACATGGATTATAGTTTGATAAAACTATAAAAATGCTGAATCCCAGGAATGGTGGTTCAGTTTCTATCTCAAAGGAAATAATGCAATATTATAGTTTAGAAAGTCCATAAATGGACAAAGTATGATCAGTTTCTCCTTATCTTCCTCCAAGGCATCTCTTATTCATCATGGGCAAGAACCACTTCCAAAACATATCAGGTCTCATTTCCATTAGCATTTGGCCTTTAGTCAATTCACAAGACAAAAAGAGCTTTTGTTGGCAGATATCACGGACCACCAACACATTCACCTACAAGGTTGAACAAATATCATTGTGGTTTTCACTAGTTTTTTATTAGAGTGATATTTTTATTTAAGTATTGAGTACTTTTATAAGATGGGTTTTAGTGCTGAGACAATACAGTAATTTTGATTGCAATTTATAACTTAAATAGTATGACTTCATAAATTTGATTTCAAGAGTTATGGCTAAGTTAGGCTAGTGGTCAAATTTATTATCTATTTGGAAAAAATTTCAGTTTTTTTCTTCATTTCTTCTGAATAAACCAGTACATTTCTTCTTCTGTTCTCTATTTTGACATGTTAATAATGAGCTATCTCACACTGAAAATGGTTATTCTTTTTTCTCAAATATTTCACGATCTGAACTTTAAAGGCAGTAGTCGCATGAACATAGTGCACTGTTTAGTAAGTATATCTGTGTGTATTTGTAAATCCACCTTACCAAGTGAAACTTAATTTTAAAGCCAAACAAAATCTCATTTTTGCTTATCAGTAAGGGTGCTAAGAGTAGCCACATTAAATACTCATGTTAGGTAATTTAAGACTGGTTTGTTTACAGAGTTACTTATTATTACAAAGATATGAGTAGGACATCGGTTTATATGAAAGGAAGATGTCAGCACATGGATCTCAATGGACAAAGAGGGGAAAAGTGGAAAAGAGTGAGAAAGGGGAAGACGGTCACCTATCCTGAGGGTAGTTTAACATTTTACTGAGGGCCAGTTTCCTATCAAGCCCATGGAGACATCACAGAAAAGAAATAAGCTCATGAATGCTGTGTTAATTAATTATACAGGCCGAGGTGTAAGAAAATTATGTTTGTGTACGTTTCTTTTTCCTACTGACATCACCCTTGCTTTTAGCTTGTTTTGAAGTCTGTTCTGCTCATTTCCATTTATGTTCTTAATAAATCTTTTGGAATTGCCACTGGTCATCACTAACTTCTTAAAATCTGGAGTAGTCATTTCAAAACTTGACAATAGTCACAAAGCCTTTGAATCATAAAAAATCAAGAATATTGGTAAAGATTGTTTTCTTGAAAGTTTATGGAATTGATAGAAGTGAAATGGTAGAGAATGCAACTAGAGAACAAGCTTCACAGATTTGGCGTCTAGCAAATTCCATCTCTCAAGAGAACAAACAAAAATCCAGACAGTAATTTCAATAAATGGCAGAGAAAAGTAGTGGACAGTTACTCACCATACAGTTTATAAATAGATGTCCCCCGAGAGTCTCGTATGCTCATAGGGCATTTGGAAGGCGGTTGGGTTACAGGGCCTTACACTGACTTTCTTTTAGGAGATGGGATCTGGTCAGAAGAGCTGGGTCACTGAGGATGCATCCTAGCAGGGCTTGTCTCTCTTCCCAGCTGCTTTCTTGACTTTCCCTGTTCCCTGCTGCCATGCCATGAGCAGCTGTCCCCTGCTATGCTCTCTGTCATGCTGCCTTGGACACAGTGCAGTACAGACTGGAAAACTGGGAGCCAAAAATAGATCTCTCCTCTTTTGTGTTCTTGGTGTTGGGTATTTTGTCCCAGAAATGAAAAAAATTAACTAACACACACTCATTTATGAAAATTATTACAGGAAAATATATTTAGAAGTATATCTGAATTATCCTCACTTTTAAAAATGTCCATATTTCACTTTTAAATCCTTATGTCTATCCTCTAGAAATATAAAGTACTCCAGAGCTCTAAGGGGCCTCAGAGACCATCTTTATTTTGTCCTTCGATGAGAAGTTTGATCTGTAAGGAATGAAGTCAGCTTCTCAATCCACTTAAGTTCATATTCAATGAGCAAGATAAAATAAAGTATGTTAGAGCTTTAGAACTTTAAAAAAGTTATCGCTTTTTTACTAAATCGATATGTAACCATTAATAAATATATAGAAAATATCAATTTTAGACTTTTTGGAAAGTAATGAAAAAGCAGTACTTCATTCAAAGTTAATCACTGATAACACTTTGGTGTAAAATTCCTAAATTATCTCCTGAACTTGCATAACTCCCTTACCACTTACGCATACACATATTCACTGTTACAAAGAGAAATTTCTACATATATTTTCATAACCACCTGTTAATCAATAATTTGTGTTTATAATATTTAAAACAAATTTATTACAGAAGAAACATAATACATTAAGTTGGCCTCAGGAAGTCCAAACAAATCTTGAAAGAGAGAGAAAAGAATGTGATATGTGAAACCGCATTAGAATAATAACCAAGTAAGCAGAAATGAAAACAATTCAATATTATTTTTCTTCTCAGTTATGGAGAGTAAAACAGAAAATGTTGCTACTGTCCATCATTGGTTGTAGTGTAAGAAATATGACATGGTCCATACACTCATGAAGAGAGTATATATTTTACCACCATTGTCAATTTCATAAATATTAATTGAAGGTACAAAAGTTCTGGATCAGAGATA
The DNA here is from genome assembly GCA_004363535.1 of Dasyprocta punctata. Lineage (NCBI taxonomy): Eukaryota > Metazoa > Chordata > Mammalia > Rodentia > Dasyproctidae > Dasyprocta > Dasyprocta punctata. Next base: position 56,196 of record RJWM01007184.1, on the reverse strand, counting down.
ACAACTTATCTTTTATACCAGTAGTGAGAATGTCAGCATTTTAATACTTGTTCTCTAAACCCAATACACTGGGCCAGATAATGGCTGTTTGTGCAGTGGTTTGCATTAGAGAAGAGCTGAGAGTTTAGGAAAAGCAGTATTATACAAGTGAGTAAGCATGACTTTTCCTTTCTCTGGACACAGACACGCTATCTTCTATGGTTGTTTGCTACACATTTTTCAAAAGATAGTGCAGAACAAAGGATAAACAGTACATTGCATGCCAGAAATACAGAGATGTAGCAAATTCTTGGAGAATTTTCTCCCAACACCACTTGGGAATATAATCTGCCACTGTATTTTAAGTATATATTTCTTCATCTTGAAAAACACTCATTTATAGAGTCATGTATGAGGATATTCATTCCAGCATTGTAATTGAGGCATTCTTTTTAAAAAAAAAAAAATATATATATATATATATTCATTTCTCCAGAACATATTTTTTTTTGTCTGAATAACCAAATTATAGAGTATTATACCATTTCATAAATTGACTCACAAAGTCAATCCAATTCATATATTTGAAATTGAACTGTTTCATCTTTGAGACAATTCAGAATAAGCAAAAGATATGTATGGCTATATTTCACAATGAGAATTACCTCTGAGTAAAGGAATATGGTTAAGGATTATGAGGGAAAATGAAAGGATGCTCTTGCCATTTTTTACAAGGAATGTAGTTGTGGAAGACTTAATTTTTTAAAGTTTAATTGTCAAGACTTGGAAATGGTAGATATTGAAAAGTGAAAGACAGAGATGTAAAGAATGACTTAAATTATCTGTCATAATTATTCATGTAAAAGGTAGTGAAATTTGGAAGACCAGGAACTTGACAATAGAATAGGTTTTGGTGTGAAAGTAGGAACGATGTTAATTTTGCAAACGTTCGAATTGTGGTATTGATGAGTAATTCAAATCCAGGTGATCGTTGAACAGTTTGATGTGAGGTTTTGAAATTTAGAAAATGTATCTATTCTAAGCTGTAGATTAAAATATGCAGATCATCTGCAAAATGGTGATACTCGAAGTCACATTTTGAATGAGAACTTCAAAGAAAGAGTACGGAGAGTAAGAGAGCCAAGGAGCAAGCCCTGCAGAAATTACATTCTTTAATTGTTAAGCACAGGGAAAAAGGAGGGTGAAGTAGACTAGAAATAAGTAGCCAGAGATAAAACAAAATGAAATATGAAAGTATCATGAAGCTATGGCTAAGGAAAGGGAGCATAAATTTATCTATTAAGATTATGAAGTCCTTTGATTCTCCCAGGATCAAGGGACATTAGTTAGCATGGCAAACTTTAACGAAATGTTGATGGAACAAGTGAGATTTGAAAAGTTTAGGACATAAGTAGGAGAATATAGTAAAGAAATTTGTAAAGATGCTTGATTGTGAAAAAGAACAATGGTAATGGTGATAATTGCAGGGCGCCATAGCATTTATAGGTGTTTCAGTGATAATTTAAACAGATTAGAATTCGGATGGCAAGAAAACCATGAGGAAAGAGCATGACAAATGAAGGAGAAAAGAGATATAAGTCAGGAAGATAAAAGTTGTTTTATAAAGGCACGGGTGTCCCAAACTCATTGTCACAGGAAGTGAAGCGCAAGTGTCTGAGTGCTGGTTTGTGTGGTTAAATGCCGAGCAGTGGCCGCCTGGTGGGTGACGTGGGCTTCTACTGAGGGGGAGGGAAATTTGTTGAGTTGAGAAGAGGAGCGTAGTCTTTGTGTAGAAAGGACTGGTGAATCTGTGAGGCATTGTGTGATAGCGACTAATGGAGGAAGGACCTTTCTTACCCATCCATAGTTTTGCATTCTGAAAATCAAATGTATGTTGAGACTTTGGATTGAGCCAAGTCACATTAAAGCTCTGTTATGATTCTGGCAATACACAAAATCCCTGTCATTTTCCTGGCAATAATATTTAGAAACAGAATTTTAAACTAAAGAGTTAAGTGTCTCCAGATTATGCATGTGGATATGCAGCTAAACAGAGAGGACAAAGCAGTCATCACGCTGAGTGCTATCTGCTAATCAGACTTGTAGAGTTGGCTGGGTTCCCATCAGCCTGAAAAGAATTCTTCTTTGCCTTTGTGTTGAGTTAAAGAGTCAGGCATTTGCCCTCAGTAACAGAGGCGTTGCTCCTTCTTGCTTGGCCAGTGCACCACCAGATGTGTCACATAAATACTCGAACAGATAGTGGTGGACTAGGAACGCAGGAGATAATCTGATGCAAGCAGATGCTAGCAGTCAAGATTACTCAAGCTGCATTGAAATTTCCTTTGCACCTGGCACTGGAGGTGTTAGCCATGCCAGTTCAATCCCCCCAACACAGATGTTCTTGTTGTACCACTTTGTGTGTATAACATTTAGGTTTCTGCTCAGCTTTGCCATAATACACATAAATACTGTAATCCAAAGACCACCCATTTATTAGTGCACCTGCATCTTCAACTAGATTTCTTTCATTCCTTTCAACAAATGTTCAATATTTTTTTTAAAAAAAGACATGTATGGGGTGAATAACCTTTGCAGTGTGCCAGATAGTTTAACAGAATGATGATAAAAATAACAATTTTCCCCAATTCCCTAGAACAGTGTTCCTAATACCTGAAATTAAAGTGAACTTTGTTAAACAGAAGAATAATTCATTAACTTCCCATAAGCGTTTATTACTTTGTAAAATAGAGAAAAAAATAGATAGAACGTATCACCTTTTTTTCTTGAAAATAAATTCACACTTCTTTAAATGAGAGATTGGTAGAGTTTACTTCATAAGGGACAGATTTTGCTGAATGTGAACCTCTGAAAACCCCACTTTAAATTAATAGAAGCAGCACTCTGTGCAGCTGACAAGTGAATATGACCTCCCGAATACACTATGAAAAAGCCTTTGGAGAGACACAAGATCATTACTCCAGAGAATATCCTCATGTGGTTGCCGTCTTACTGAAGTGAGAAAGAGCATCCAAATGTTTTGATCTTGTTTTCATAGTTGCAACCAGTGTCCGTGTCTTTCCAAGTACCTAATTTTGTCCTGCATCTCTCGATGAAACAGAATTTTAATGCAACTTCATTTTGGTTTGGGGTTGGGGAGAAGATAGTACTTCCTTCCACTATTCATTTGAAGCAAATAAATGTTTAAACAAGAGATTCAAAAATACACTGAATGCTGCTGTTGTTGGATGCCATTCAACATAAAAGGCAAGTTCTTAAAAAACAGTGTGTCTCCATCCACCTTATTCTCCAGATCTTGACTGGGTGATCTCTAGCTCTTCCCTAAAGTCAAAATGACTGAAAGGTGAATGTTTTGAATTGATTCAGACATTGAGTCTCCTTACAACACAATGAAAAACAAGAAAGAGGACTTCCACAACTGGTCCAGAAAGTAGCAAGGAAAATGGAATAAGTGTGTTCAAAGTGAGGAAAAGTGTTTAGAGGGGATTAATGGCAATTTGTATCTTAGTGTAATTTTTAAAATTTAAACATTCACTGTATTTTGTGTTCAAACAATATATATATATGAAATCCTTGAGGAAATCTTCATTTAGGATTGGCTCACTTCCCTCCTACAAATTACCTACCACTTTGAACTTGGCCCTGTCTTAATCCTGTCATGATTTTCAACTGGTGTTTTAATTAACTGTTTGCCTGCATAGATTCTATGTACCACTTTCTCTCATTTTAACATACAACCCCAACCTTACAAATGTAACACACCACTTTCTCTCATACTAACATATGATAGCAACTCTAGAGAAATGATACATTTTAGTTAGCATACTTTGTTTTATATTTTTACTATGTACACTATTAATAATTAACTGGTTAATGTCATAAGCAAAAAATTGTCTTATTCAAAGTCTATAATTTTCTCACCTCTATCTAGACATTTACTTAAGTATGAATCTGTCTAATAAAACAAACATGATATATATATATATATATATATATATATATATATATATATATATATAAAATTTGGCTTGGCTTGTCTGCCTGTCTTCTGCCATTCCCAGTTTTGGCAAGATGAAGAAAGGCTGTTCTTTCCAGGGAAAGTAAGTCCCTTTCACATATTCTGGCCCTGGGCAGGGACAGCAAGCTTTGCAGAAGGGCAAGTGAACCGCATGTAGTCAGACTCTTCAATCTTTCAAGATTGTCTCAGAATCACATGCTTATTTGGAATTCACTTATTTTTTAAAGTTTTATTTTAAAGAGAAAAGAAAACAAAATTTCAAAACAAGATAATAGGAGAGCAACAATGATCAATACATTGCATATTGCTGTCTTTAAATTACTCAGAGTAGCCGGGAGTTTGGCTCAGTGGCTTAAGCACCTGCCTGGCAGCTGTGAGGTTGTGAGTACAATCCCTCAGGGGTGCAAAATAAATAAATTACTCAGAGTACAAGATTAGGCATGCAATTGTCCAAAGAATAGTAGTACAAACATTTCTTTTCAATGAACTAAGAGATATTAGTAGTATAATTATCTTAACTATCTTGTGCATCCATATATACATACACAAAGATATTTTGTTTGTTTGTTTTGCTTTTTCCCTTCCTTAAGTATTGGAAAACATTAAAAATTTTAGAACATATTATGGTATGGGCCAAACAAATCTATAGAAGAAATTCAGTTTTCTGGTCAACAATTTGTGACTTCTTACCCTGACCAAAAAATAAAAGAGAATAAAGAGCAATGATGACAGGGCCAGGAGTTTGGCTCAGTGACTTAAGCGCCCCTCTGACAGGCGCGAGGTTGTGGGTTCAATCCCCGGTGCCGAAAAAAAAAAAAAAAAAAAAAGAGCAATGATGACAAACATTTTAGAGCTTTCAGTGATAACAAACTGCCCACTGTGGCATGCATGCCGTAGGTTTGCCTCCATTGATATACAGAGTATGCCCCCTCCCCAAAATAAGAATACTTAAGGCTTAAGAGAGATGAGATACTGATGGTCTGGGTAGAGGTCTGTGTGTGGCTTTGAAGAACTGTGCTGCACAACAGCCAGCTCCCAGAAGAGTCCTGAGGAGGTGAAAAGACACACGCAGGTGGAAGACATGTAGTATATCTGGAGGGGCAGAATCAGGATTACTCCCAGCAAGTTTTCTGAGTCCAGTGCGTGCATGGCATCATAACACAAGCATGTGTAATATGAATTACAGTGGCAGTGTGGCAGCCAAAACTAACAGCCTGTTTTCAAACTTTTCTGGATACTCTACAGTATTCAGAGGGGAAATTGACCTTTGAAACAGCTGATGTAGAATTTAATGATAGAATGAAGTAATGGGAGTATGAAGATAGAATTGTATTAACAAGATTAAAAATAAAATACTTAAGAAGGTTTAAGATGTGTTATGTATGTATATCAACTCCCCATGATACCTGTGTTCATTATGTATCACAAACATATAGCAAGAAAACTTAAAAATATACTTCTGGAAAATCTAAAGTTTTAGACTAATAAGTGGCATACACAAGCTCCCACGCACGTGCGCGCACACACACACACACACACTACCACACACACACCAAGAAAGATTACTCAAGTATATGGTTTTCCAAATAAAAATTCCTTCCCTCATCTAAAAAAAAAAACTGGTAAGAAATAATTAAAGATGAATAGTGAAGCAATTCATAGTCACATATTTATTTTTCCCTGTAAGTTGACTCGCAGGAGCATACATTCCCCACCCACATCCATGACCTTGTTTTAAACATTGTTTTTTTGTGTGTGGAAAATAATCATTGTTCTGTTCTGATAATGTGGGTCTTGGATATTTTGTAACATTCTAAAAACATTCACAACTTCCCTCTAACCACTTGACTAAAGACAGAACTTTTTAGTTTTTATGGACAAACAGCCGAAAAAGATTTTTATGAGACAACTGAAGTCATATTAACTCCTGACCAAATCATAACTTTATATTTTTCTCAGCCGTTTTATATTCTCCAGCATACAATGTGTGCAAAGAGATCTCCTCTGATAGATTAAAATATGGTCAGGGAGTTAATCAAAGACCTCAGGATAATCATTGTGTTGGTCACGCTTTTCTGCACAGACACACACATTGATGTACTTAGACATTCAGCTTCCAAGGCTACTTGTAGAATGTTGTGGAACAGCTCCAATAAATCAAAACAGTTAAGGCTTTGAGTCACATCAGAACTGGACTTGAAAGCACATATAAAGTTCCTCACAGTATGAGTTTGGATGTGTTAGAATTTCTTCTATGATAACAGGGCAAGTTAAAATTTGAGAGACTAACATAATCCTTGAGTATCTGTCTGGATGCTACGTATTTGATGAAAGCTTCCAGATTGTCAAAGTATTAGGGATAGTCAGTGAGTATCAGGTTTCCTTTGCCTTACATCTGTCAAAGTATATGAAGACTGGGTATCCTTCTGGTGGCCTCCAAACTATGCCTCAATGAGACAAGGACGATGCTTTATGAAATACTTTGAGCACTGTTGTCCCATCTGAACTAAACTCTTCATATTCCCGATAGCCTTCGGGTGATTTCTACATTCCTTGCAGATGTGATTGTGAGAAATGTACTCTATAAAATTTAAGGAGGTGGCATTCATTTAGTCTAGAATGTCACCTCCTAGAGTTAGACAGGACACAATTTGTGCAGCTATATGCATGCAACCTCCAGGATCTGAAGTTCTCCTTTATGTCATTGTATCATTACTGGCCGGCTCCTACCAAAATGTTTTCATGCTAAATATCATGCTTTATACATTTTTAACCTTCTTGTTCTGTGTGTGAAATCATTGCTGTTTTGAATTAATTCAATTCTGAAATTGAGAAATATAAGAATGAGTAGAAACCGAAATACATACCCATCTCTAAATTCTACTTTTGACTTTGTAGTTTATTATTTACTCCCTAGCCCAATTTATTATGGCTACTTCCTCTATTATCATAATAGAGAAGTGTATTTGTGTCCTTTAAATTAGGTATAAAAAATCTTAGAGGGTAGAAAGTATAAATGTTGGGACTTTATTTTTCTTTTTCGATACTGTTCTTTTTGATACCGGCCCCCAAGGAGAGATTATTCGCACATCTGTTGATGTTTTTTTTCACATTGTACACATTTGCACCTTTTTTTTAATGTTGACTGAATCGCTTAATTGTAGACAAGCGTTCATTTTAATGTAAATCTTACAGTATTACATGAGTGAATGTATGAAAATAGCTTGGAACAGTTTAAATTGGGCAGAATTCTGCTTTGATCATAATGTGCCTCTTCAGCATTAAAATAAACTTGCAACATATGCTGAAAAACATGTGTAATAAGTAAGTGCCTCTTGCATGGTGACTTAACTGGAAAAAATAAATCATCATTTAATAGAATTCAAAACTCACAAAATACTTTTAGCGACTAGCAACATGACAATGTGATTAGCGTCTTATAATGACAAATATGTACCTGGCTATTCCTGCCTCAAGAAAAGCATTTTTAAGCTTTATAAATGCTATTAAGTGTAATCATTTTTAGAAGTATTTGAAAACATAAAATTTTAGTAAGCTTTTATTTAATGTATTTGCATTTCAGACTTATTCCTAATTGATTTATGGTATTCCAAAGATACTCAAGAGTGTAGCATGGTGATTTCAATTTTTAATCAATAAATATAACAGTTATCAGTATTCTTGAATTGTGTGAAAGATTGAGAAGACTTAGTAGTGACAAAGACTTACTTTAACAAAGGGAATGACTAGGTAACAGCACCCTTTTTCCTTTGAAAAGTACCTTTGTAGGACATTATTAATCAATGACAGATATACAGAGAGATCTTTTCATCAGTAAGCTCAAGATAAAGGGAGAAGTTGTGATGTCATATAAGGAACTCCAAACATTTGCTGTAAAACTGAGTAGACAGCTCATCCTTTCTGACATTTTTCCTCCATCTGTAATCTGTAAAATGGTATCACCTTTTGGCTACAAATGCTTAAAAAAGTCCAGTTAACAATGGTTAAGCACAATAAACACGAGGAGTATATATTAAACATGAAAACTGTGAGTGATTAAACAGAGCTAGGTAAAAAAGACCAATGACCAGTACATAAAAGATAATTTGTCATTAATCAAAAGGAACATATTTGCCATGTCAAGAAACCTTCTCCAAAATCCTGAGTCTTTTATCCCTATCAAGTACTCACTGTAAACTGAATTTAAAGGTGACTCTATCTTCCTTTTGGAGGTACTTACAGAAGCCTATCAGGCAGGCTTCAAGTGTACTTAATTCAGCGCATTATTACTAATTCAACATATGCTTATTGATTGCCTATTCTGTGCCAGGTTGTACATTTGGGGATCTAAAAACAAACTCCAAAGCCACTCAATATATGATTCTCCTCCTTATAGACTTTAACTTAATTTGGAAATAGTGTTCACAGATTCAAATACAAATTCTCTAGTTGCTTCTCTCTGTAGAAAGCTCTGTATGAATGTTTCACAGAGCCCACGTAACAGCACATCCCAAACCACACTTACCCTGTTTTCTACTTTCTAACTCCCTTTTCTCACAACTTTGCCTATTGTCGTAAGTGGTGTGCCCATCAGTTTGTCTCTCAAGTCTGTACCTGGGGATCCACAGGCATTAAACTCTCCCCACCTGCCTTGCTCATGCTGCTAGGTCTGTGCCTTGGACACCCTTCACTTTAGGCACATGAACACAGACCTTTTGCAGGTTACTGTCATTTTATCGAGGATTGTATCAGTGCTTTTCTGATAACTCTCCTTACTTCATTTCCTTACAATTCACCTGCAATAAACTGGGTATTTATGTCCCTACCGCCCAAAAATTTCATAGGTTAAGAGAATGGTATTGGAATGTGAGGCCTTTAGGAAGTGATTATGTGTGTCCCAAAAGTAGAGCCATCATAAATGACATAAAAGCCCTCAAAAGAGGGCCCCGGAGGGATTCATTGTTCATTCCGCCATAGGAGGTTGCAGTGGAAAGATAGCTAGGTAGCAAGCAGGCCCTCATCACCCCCTGTGGGTACGCTGACACTGGATTGCTCAGCCTCTACAACTGTGAAAAATAAGTTTCTGTTGTTCATAAGCCAACCAGCTTATGATATTTTTGTTGCAGCAGGCTGGATAGACTGAGATCATGTTCACATGATTCCCTGAGTTTCCTTTTCAAATACAACTTAACCACTTTGTATTAGACTTAGAAATACTAACTGCACCCAAAAGACCTACAGAGAATATTCAGGCTCTCCAGCAACATTTGTAAGGCCACTTCTGACCAAATCCTAATGTCCTCCTCTAGTCCTTTGCTAAGCTCCTCCCACTCTGCTGTCCCTACCTCAAGCACCATTCATGGAGTTAAACATCCCCAAGTTTTGGCAATACTTCAATTTTTCCATGTCACTTTTTTTTTTTTGACATGGCAGATATCTTGAGGTGTCTCATTTCTTTTAGTTATGGAACTATGCTTTTCATATTCATTTCTTTTTTCTTTTTCTTTTTCTTTTTCTTTTTCTTTCTCTTTCTTTTTTTTTTTTTTTTTTTGGAAACAGGGTTTTGCTATGTGCTTCAGGCTGGCCTTGGACTCACTTTGTAGCCTCAGGCTGCCCTTGAACTTGCAGCAATCCTCTTGCCTCAGCTCCTGAGTTCTGGAATTACAAGCATGTGCAGCCATGCCTGGCTATTTTCATATCCATTTCTATCACTTCCAGTTTATCTGGCACATAGTGACCAACTGTGTATATACTTGTGCTCAATGTAACTTGGCTGAATGAAATGAATGAATGAACAAAAAAATATTATGTAGACTAATGGAACGGTATTAAAATACAACAAAATAAATACGAAGATAAAATTTAACCCAGGAAAATTAATATTCTTGCCAAATTCCTAATCAAGGAGTAGCAAAGACAACTGGAAATTTATAGTAGCTGTGTAAAAATGAGGACTAGTTTTGTGGAAAATGTGGAACTACAATGATAGCTGGACTAAAACTTTCCTATTTATTGTGCTCAACTGACAAGTGAAAAGTGACGTATGTTGTTTTGTACCAGCTATATGCAGAGGAAATTTTTTGTGAATTTTGATCCTCTGATTGCTGTATCACAGTGTATGTTGAATATCAAAGGACTCATAAAAGTACTGTGCTTTTATAACACTCAGAAGTGGGCTGTTGACATAGGACAAAGCATTTAAGGGGAGTAGTTATTAAACTTAGCTTTAAAGGATTGACAGCATTTAAGTAGAAGAGAGAAGACTTTGTGTATTTTTGGACTGCGGCAATCAGGCCACTTTAGTGAATAGAAAGTAGTGTTTTGCACAAGATCTTAGAATTTGCATGGAGGAGTACTGTGAGCAAAGTTAAGATTATGGATAACTGGATGCTAAAGTTCTTGCCCTTTAAGGAATATAAACCAATCAAAGGTAGCAGTGAGAGAGAATAGTACCACTAAAGTATACACAGGAGAGTGAATCTGGCGGTGGGTAAATACCTCATGCCATGTAATCGATATCATTCAGTTGCTGGTAAAACAAACCCAAATCAACTGGTTAAACAAAACCAGACATTTTTTATATTAAATGTTCAAATTTAATATAATTTTAAAAGATGCAAAGTGAACCTGCTGGTTCCTGTAAGTAAAAAATATGCATGTTTAGGTAAAGGAATGGCTGAATCTGTGCACTCAAATAATTTTATAATTAATAGTCCTCGAATGTAGTGGCCAGGCCCTGCTAGGAGTTTCAGTTTTTATAGCCAATTCTGAACCTCCAATAAAATGTGAACAGTTTCTTCCAAATTTGTAGGGTGCTGTCCCTTTGATGCCTTGTTCACCACTTGCCTAGCAACTGATATATATAATTTTAATATGTTTCCTTAATTTCTTTGTTGTTTTGACACTTCTACTGTAATTTCCTTAGTCTAAGTTTGTGGTAAAAGCAAGTGTCTTGTTTTGTGGTATTGTTATCCAGACACTAAGAAATTGTATACTTTTGCGATCACTATTAAAACATTAGCACAGTAAAATCACTGGATCAATTTAATAGCCTAAAAAGAACTGCATTACCATGGCCCCATTCTAGTGCAACTTATTCTACTTGCTAAGTGAATCCAGTGATTTATTTTTCTATGCCTTGCACCTAACGCATCTAGGTACCGCTTCTATGCCCACATTTCTTGTGGAAATAAGACCAGTCTGAGTCCTATTTCTGCCTTCAGGTTCACAGTGAGCCTAGTCCTGTCCATACCTCCTGCAGAGTGCTGACCTAGTTAGTTAATTTATCCGCCTTCGACTTCATGGTGGGAATGCTCATCCTCTGGCCCTCTCATGAGGCATCCAGCCTAATTGCATTTCACATTTATGTGTATTTCACATTTATCTGACCCAAACAATTTCTTAGATCGTATTTTTATATGTTCTTCTTTTGTTTTATTCATTCTTCATTCCCCATTCCATCACCTCAATATCTGTCATAAAATATCTTCCGTCTAAATTATGCTACCTTTAATTAGTTTACCTCCAATACATTTTCATGGAAACATTCGTTCTTCAAAATTGTATTATTCACAGAATTCATAGTTGCATCACATACTTATGAAGTATGTTTAGTCTTGGGGATAAAAAGAGAATAAGTAAGGAAACTATCCTGTGAGATGAATTGAGACAGACTTAATCAGAAAGATAAAATCGGTATCATTCCTTTTTATTAAAAGAGGGGAACTAGGTCCCAGAAATACTAAATTACTTACCTGAGGTCAACTTATAGCTGAAGCAAAAGTTAGAAATCTGAACTTCTAAGACATGTATTAATTTAGTAGCTTTCACTTGACCTGCTATTCAGCATAGCTGTGCCTCATATTAAATTATGTGAATACAGTATCTCCATACACTTTCCATGATCTTCTTAGTTTCTCCCATTCCTCCCCATGACTTTCTAGGCTTCCAGATCCAGCAAACAATTCAATGTTTGGTACATTTGAGGGCTCTTGAATCTTGGTGCCTTACAATAGTAAAAATCCACTCTGAAAGGTGCTTTTGACAATTATAAAATAGTGTTATATCTACTTCATTGATGGATATTTACATCAGAAAAGTCTTTTTTTTTTCTTTTTGTTTGGTAATGAGGATCAAACTTGCAACCTTACACTTTCCAGGCAGGCGCATGGGCTGCTGAGCTATTCTTCTAGCCAGAAAAGTCTTAACAATGGTTTTATTTTTAAAACCAGTTTGGCAGCTGGGAAAAGATCAGATGGGCTTAAGACTATTATAAAAGATCTGGTTCCCTATTGTAGCCAGGTATTACAAAGAGAACAAGACAATACAGAACACATAATTTATACTATTATTTATCATCGTCACTCATGAGTCAAAAACAAGAAGTGTAGGAAATTTGTCCACATATTAAAGACCTAGAGAATATAGCTGAGGGCCTGGATCCAATGAAAATATCCTGCATGAGTCCCGTTGAAGACCCAGAGCCCACAACAATGACTCATGCAAGTCTGTTTCACGGATCTGCACTGGGAAGGCCCAAAGGTCAGCGGTAGAAGCCAGAAAGTCTATGCCAGTGGGATGAAGGATCTGTGCCAGTTAGTTGAGGATTCTGCACTGGAGCCAAGAAATGATGGTCAAAATAAGGACCAGAGTTCCCCGAAAAGTACCACAGCCTTCCTCAGTGACAATGAGTTCCTAAGATCCTCTGATGATGAGAACAGCCAACTTCATATCAGGAGGCCAGCATGGCAAGCTTCTCCTGGAAAGTAAGCTGCACACCATCTTCCACTCTGGAGCCAGAAAACAATGCTCAAAGTAAGGACCAGAGCTCTCCCAAAGTGAACCACAGCCATTCTTAGCAACAACACGGTCCCGAGTTCCTCTGACAATGAGAACAGCCAAGTTCATATCAGGAAAGAAGCTCAGCAAGCTCCTCCAGGAGAGCCCATGGGAACGAGAAAACTAACAACACCAAATGACAACACTAACTCTTCCTCTCCAGGTCTCATTTTATGCTGGGAACAATCCTCAGGTGGGCCATCTATACTCAGTACCACACTGATTTAGTTCAGCTGGTGTTTAAATTGATCATCAGTTTTCAATCCACCACATTCACTATAATAGGGTTCCTCTTTGCATACTTCTCACTCTGTATGCAGGTAACTCGTGGTCCACTTCTACCTTATGGAAATTGGTGATGGGGGAATGATATAAACACCGATATTTAGTTACTGCTGCTGCTCTGGGTAATAAGGTCTTGGGTAGGCCATGAGGTCATGTGTTTGTCCCCGACTAAATAAATAAATGAATAAATAAATAAATAAATAAAAGGTGTCTAGCCAGAGAGACTCTTGTCTTACATCAGTTTCCACAAAACTGTCAGGCTAACAGGTTAGCATTCAAGACTGGAAAGTTCTCAGATATTTCATACTTCAGCAGCTGGTGTCCATTTTCCTAATGAGAGCTCCTCTCTCTCCTAGGGTCTCCTAGACTTCTGCTTTCTAGTTCTTTCTTACCACTCTCATTTAAAAATTCCTTATTATTATCTACAATCCATGCAGAAAAGATTCTTTTTACTTGCAACTCAAATTAACACTCCAATATAAATCTGGTTCGCCCCAAAAGCTAGTTTCCATCCTCTGTTGAAGAGAAAGAAAACACTGAATAGACTCGGTGGTCAATTCTGACACTCCTTTGAATAATTCAGTTCTTTGAACTGATCCCCAGCCACTCTCAGACCAATGATATGAATTGTCAGTCAAACTAGATTCATTTTGGAGGAGTGGGTGGAGACTGGTCTGTTTCACACATGATAACCTTGAGTAGGAGGCTTAGATGAGTGAGAAGCTATGACCCATTGTAGGTTTTGCTCAGTACTACCCTCCTCTGTGAGCTTATCCCACAGAAACCATTCATAGGTATCCTTTGAAATGTGCATCTCAGTCAAGCAACTGCTATTAACAGCTATGCAGAGTATTCTAATATTATTTTCCAATGAAATGGATACTTGTTCTGCATTTTTATCTAATGGAAAGAAGAAGAAGAAGAAGCAGACGATTCTGCACAGGAGCTTTAAATGAGCTGGTAAAAGTGGCGATCAGTCCAAACACATTAAAATTCTATTTTCCTTTACAAGTGTTTGCTGCAGATGACCCCCACTGATCTTAAATATATTTCTGTATCTGTAACTGAATAGAGGTTTTCCGTACAGCATGTTCTAATGGCACTCTGGCCTTTAGCCAACAAGGCACTGAATAAGGCTATTTTTAAAATACAGAAACTGGGAACAGCTGCAGCAATCAAATTTGATAAAAACAGAGAGGAACTTTGCTTTTTTTTTTTTTTTACGGTTTGTCCAAGTTTAGGCTTCTTTCATAGAACTGCTTTTGTTCAGTTGTATGAAGGGCTAGAAGACTAATACAGTGAAGCCCTTTTAAACAAATAACTTTTAAAAGAATACGACTAAGTAGAATAATTTTCTCTGTACCAAGCGTATCACGGCAATAGTATTTGAAATCATTAAAAAAGGATAGATCTCTTATGAAAGGAGTTATAAGAATGCAATTTATTGGTAAAGTTTGTAATATAGAAGTTTTTGGCTTCTCCCATTCCCCCAAGTCTCTGTGAAAGCACAGATGAAATTTTTAGTCTCACATTGTTGAAAATCTGAGAGTTTGCATTTAAATGTCTCTTATATACTCTAATGTGCCTAAGAGTGAAGGTACTTTTAACGTCTCAGGTCTATTTTTCATGTAACTATTAGTCACAATGTTGCTGTGTTTTCTAAACGTTAGATTAACATCAGTATAATTATTTGGGAAAGGTGAAATGGCATGCTTTGAAAAATGTAAAGGAAAACATTTTCACAGAGTTTTTGTGCTTATCTGAATCCCTCAATACGTCTATATATAAAAGCTTATTCCTTTATTTTTAAGTCAAAATCTTTGGAAACTTATAGTACATGATTAATAAGTGTTGTGAGGTGAGTGAATACCAAGAATCTCGTATACTGAAGTAGGCTGCAAATTCTCTCTTGTGAATGTGCTGAATGGATTTCTCTGCTGATGTAATAATTCACATGACAAAGAATATTGTGTTTCTTGTAAATATTTACAAATGAAATTAATTTTAAAATCCTATTCAAGTAAAACCACTTATGTTAACTTTAATTCAATTCAGTACATGAGGACAGTAGCACAATTCTTTTTCTGTAGACATGAGATTACGAAGTGAAACTACTTGTGCAAGAAAGAAGAAAAAGAGAATATACACAAAATAGAAATATTTCGATGTGTAATAAATTGTACTGACTTGTTAATAGGGAGTCTATTAGATGGAATGGTCTGTTAACAATCTGCTCTAAGCTTTCAAACACATGACAAAGCAAAATTAGCAATCTTCCCTGACTGGAATAATTTTTTCCAAGAGGAATTGATGAGCTCAAAACTGTTCATCATTAAATGTTGATGCAAGGATGTTATGAACTATGTTTAATGTTTGAGACAACAGCATTTCTTTTCCCTGTTCATAAGTGAGGAGTCTTCAGTCCCACATTAATAGCAGAAGTCCCTAACATACAACACACAAACTCACACACACACAGTTCAAAGTGGAAACTATTGCATTCCTCTTGTATAAACCCCGGAACTCACCAGATTTTCCAAAGTCCACTGGCAAAACAACAGACTTCAGGTTATCATCCTACCTTTCACCCATACCAAAAAATTCTGAAGGAAAATTGCTGAGACTTAATTCCATTTAGTCATGTAGCCTTTTCTTTGAAGACAAACTGCCGAAAGAGTAAGATTTACTTCTTACCAGCAATGTTTTATGGACAAGAACCCCAAATATAATAGTCTTTCAATCTCTTCCCGAGTGCAATATTTATACATAACCAGGTTAGATTGAATACCCAGCAGCTCTGTTATATAGGGAAATGTTTCATGTAAATCATTATTTCTCATTATATTTTTTCCTTATTTTAATCTCCAGCATTAAGTTACATGTGAGTTCAAAATTACCTTGGTTTTAAATTTTTATTTTTTCATATTTCACTAAAAAAAAAAATTACGACAGAAACAGCTCATTGTATTTGCTATTGGAGGAAACTAATGTGCGTAATGCTTCTGGAAATTGAATAAAAAAACTATGTACTTAAATGTAAACAAATATTGATCCTGCCTCCAGCTACATTAGATTTAGATTTAGATTTTTTTGTTGTTGCTATAATTTGTTTTATAACTGCCAGTGCAGCTTGATCCTTAGAATCATGCTGGGACTTCACCTCCTTAGCTGGCATCAGCGTTAGGGTACAGATGCCCCTCCAGAGCTATTCAGAATCTGCTGACATCAGCCTTCATTCATGAGCACTCGCTTTGTTCGGTGGTGGCAGTAATACGAGGAGACACGTGAAGTAGCCTCGTTTATAGAAGAGGGCAGAGGAGCCACGGTGCTGTGAAAACATTCCCACACACACTAATGGCTCATTCACACAGAAAACAAGCGAGAGCCTTCAGTCCCTCCACAAAGCTCCGCGAGAGCAAACCACTCAAGGACACAGCAGCGGCAGTGCTCCTAGTCCCCGCTGGCCCCTGCACATAAACTCTCCACGTACATTTCCTGATCCCAGGCGCTGCTGGGTGCCGCGATGGATTGCTGTGGGAAACCTCTAGCCTGGTTCTCTATGAGTCTTGTGAATGAAATGCTTAGGATTTCTTGGGGTGTGTGTCCCGTGGTGAAGATCACTTTTCAAGTACACAGTAGCAAAGTGATTTGCAGGCCCTGAACTGTTCTGGACACAATGGGGAGGTTGTTGACAATGTGCCATGCTGTGATTTGTGGTCTTTCCTTCTCTGTGGATCCATTTAGAGAAGCTCAGAATTGTACAGTAAACGCACGTAAAGTGATAGTAAGCTCTGTTGGTTGTTTTCACAAAACCAGATGGCTTTCAAAGAAATGATGAAATCCATTCTTTTACAAGTCTTTTTTGAAGCCAGGCCTGTGATTCCACCTTTACCCTTCACTTTTCCCATTTCAGTAGAAAATGGTTTGCTTCATACTGCTAGATTTTCCAGATAACTCTATGTAATTCATTTATGTAACAGACTGATTGTTTTAGTTTTTACAGGTTAATTATTTTGAGTAGGAATCTTTCCATTTTTATTTCGCATTTCTTAGCCTTTCTACAGAAAAACTTCAGAGTACAATTCACAAGTGACCTGGAGAAGTCACCTCCTACAGAATTTCTTTTCTACAAAAACAATGTGAAACTATTTATTGACATTTGAAAATACACTAGAGAGCACACCGGAACAATAAAATAGAAAAGAAGCACATATGATAACCCATAGTTCTGCCCCCAAATCAAGGATCTTGTCCCCAAGTTCAGTAGAAGAGAGAGTATTTCTCACAGAGCCTTGGAACTGGGCTTTCCAGTTCTCTAATGGTCTGAGTTCAAATCTGCTATCTGGCTCCATGTGGATCTTGAGATTTGAAAGAAACCTTGACGCTGGAACAGTCCAACCTTCCCTGACATGCAAGAAATATTTCTATACATTTTTAAGTATCTCCTTTTATATGACAGATTTATCAAAGATTCAGACAGTATTTATGCTTCAACATGTTTAGGCTCAAATTTTGACTCTAATGCTCCTCTCACAGGTGAATATAAAAAAAAAAAAAGTTAATTTTCCTAGTTTCCAGCTTCTCTTTCTATAAGTAAGGATAATCATATTCATCTTAAATTGGTTCTAAGAGTAAGGCAATGAAATAAGTAGAAAGTGATCAGCCCACCTCACAAATGATAACTAATACTATCAACCACTTGCTGTTAATAAAAATGATAGTTGTGTTGCCCTAATTATCTGGCCTACTCTTAAATATTGTTTCATTAGAATATGTAATCTAACATTAGGAAAACATTTCAAGAAACTGTTATTATTTCTTGAAGTGCTATCCAAAGTTACCTATGACTGTGGATGTCATTCAATGACTGAGGAGCTGTCTTGTAGTCCATAAAAGGAGAAATTTCAACTCAATGATCTCTAAGTTCTCTAAGTTCTCTTGTTTCAAGTAAGTTAACAAAATCATGTTTGACAGCATATCCTCATACTTTATTTATAATGATAAAATGTATATTTGCTGCCAAACATCTGCTGTGGGTTGTCTAACTGTTCCATATATGCATGTGGAATAATGTTAGGTTTGATGATGCTAAGAACTACTGGTATGTTTTGGGGGGCATTATTTGGCTTAAACTTTATTTTTCCTACTTGTTTTAGATAGGCTGACTGCAAGTCGTTTTCCATAGAATGAACTTCAAGGCTTGGTTCAGTCCAAAGTTCCGGAAGTAGGCCATCTTTTCATTACTTCCGGTTTTCAGATAGAAAAACTTTCTTTGTGAGGTGGCTTCCATTACTTCCACAATATCCTGTGGTATTTAGTTGTGGGGCTATGCACACTGTCGTTCACAAGGCATCTGTTTTCTTTCAGACCTGAGTGACCAGCTGCTGGAAGTGGTTGGCTTGGAAGGAGCCATGGAGATGGGACAAATATACACAGGCCTGAAGAGTGCTGGCCGTCGGCTGGCCCAGTGCTCCTCTGTGGTCATCAGGTACTTCTTGCTCTGTCATTGATGGAGATGTTGGACAGGGCACAACCACATTTAGACTAAAACGAGGCAGGAGTCCAAGAATGATATTTGCTTTATTTCTGTTTCAAATTATCGATGACTGACACTTGTTTATGCCAAAATAATAAACCTGGCAGATATTACAAAGTATTCATTAGCCATCTCTTATCTAGGTTTTTGGAATCTGATTCTCTCATGTTGACTACCATAGATACAGGGACCCACTACTTCTACCATGCAAATTTATTCCCACTGTACCCATTTGTAGTCAGTTTACTGAAGAAAACAATGTATTTACTGAGCAAATGAGCCAACGAAAAAACCACTGATACACTGCTCACTTAAATTCACTCCCGGATTACAGTTCCATGATGTTTCTGTAAATGAGTAAATAATTATAACATAGTAAAAGTTTTGTGTGTTGAATGTGAAACTTTCCAAAGAAATTTTCCTAATGTTTCACATATAGAAGGGGGAAAATGAGTTTATTTTGACCCTGAGGTAAAACCACAAATTGTAATGCAGGCACAATGGATGTTATTTATGTAAAACGGTTGATCCTGGAAAATCTGAGATACCCATCTTTTCTACAGGTTTGCAATGCGGGCGGGCATGAAAACAAGGCATTTCTTTTGGTTGCAAGAATTCTGATTGCGTCCTTAAGCATAAATCCTGACACTTTCTTTTGGCATTCAGAATTTTTTGTTTATTATCACTACATTTATCAGGAAACTTTTAACATTCCTGTGACCACAGTACCTTAATTAATAATGAATGAACATCTCCCTCTCAGAAGAGGTTTAAAGTCCGCTATTATGGTATTTGCCTTCCCCGATCTCAGTGTCTTATATTTTTACATAGGACCAGCAAGTCTCTGCCAATGCAGATTGATGGGGAGCCGTGGATGCAGACACCATGCACAGTGAGTATGAAGTTGTTAAAATCTATGTCAATTTCATGTGTGCTTCCCAGGTATCATGTATTCCTATAATGAAACAATCACAATGTCTAATCTTTTGTCTTGCCTGTTTAGGGTCTATCAGCAGATACGTTTTTCTCCCCTTATTTATGTGTCAAGGCCGTTGCACTCAATTTTTAGGGTTAACACACCTTGGCCCTGATTAAGCTTTTGAATGTGGGTGTGTTACCTTAGGTTCGACACTAAATACCATCCAGGATGAACTTAGGAACTGAACAAAATAATAGCTTCCCTTAAACTTTCTTGTCCATTTCAGGGTACCTTATAAGATAATTACTAATGGGAACCCCAGACATGTTTTCCTGAGTGTATTAATCTTCTGTTATTTTGCCTACATCTTCTTTATATAAAAATGTCCCCTCTCTATTTTTTACCATAAATTTTTCTCCACAATGGCATATATACTTCAGACATTTTGCCTCCCTCCAAACTTTGATTTTCATTTGTACAGCAATATCTCATTGCATTTCAAATACATGGTAGACACTGCCCTTATCATTGGAGATAAAAATTTGGAAAAGGTTAACAATGTCATTGTCTTTAAAAATTTATATTCTGATAATAGGTGTTAAAATAAATTAGATAGATATAGATGCAAATAGAGATATAGATATTTTTGTATTATAAGATAACAAATGTAAGGAGAAATAATGGAGAGGGACAGATGGAATATGAAAGATACTACTTCTAATAAGTGGATCTGGAAGACTCTTTAAACAGACACAACCAACAACCCCATGCATCAAGAAAAAAATGAAGGTCTCACGGCTTCTAGAGTTAGAGGGAGAATGGTGAGAGGAAAAGCAGAAAAGATGGACAAGGAATAAGTCATGACCAAAAAATGGTAGTAAAGTGTAACAGTTTGATTCTAAGTGTAGCAGGAAGCTAATGAAAGCTGTAAGTATTATCTGCCTTCCATGTTTAAAGTTCTCCTTGGCTGATGTGTGGAGAATGTATTATACTGAGTAGCAGCCAAGAGAGGTCTAGCCTGGTCCTCAGGACTTGAACAAAAACAGCAGCAGGCTAGGAAAATGGGAGTGGATGAGTTAAGCAAGGTTCTAAAGTTTGGAGCAGGAAAAACTTACTAGTGACAACTCCTAAGAAGGGTAGATGGTCCGAACACGATGATACATGCTTGTAATTCCAGCACTCAGGAGCCTGAGACAGGAGGATCACCATGAGTTCTGGGCCAGCCTGGGCTAACAAAGTGAGTTCAAGGACAGTGGGAACTACATAGAGAGACCCTGTCTCAAAAAAACAAACAAACAAGAACAAAAAAAAAAAAAAAAAAGGAAAGGTAGATGAAGGGAAGGCTTAAATTGAAGTTAACTCTTCCCTCTGAATGAGAGTGCTGTCAACACAGTACTTATAATTAGGAGTAAATCTGGTTAAGGAATAACAGAAAAGGGCCTTAATCTTGTATGAGCATTGTGGTATGTGCTTATGTTGAATGTCCTTATTAAATGCTCACACAAATTTTAAGAAATCATCTAAATTTTCAAATGGAGAATATTTAGATTTGGGGAATATAATCAGCTCACTCAACCTCTGGTGTATAGCAGATATGAAACTTATCCTGACTCTTTGATTAAAGTCCATTCTTCATCTTCTAATTCAAATAACTTTAGCTATGAATTCCAAATGGCACAGATTAGTTCATAAGGGGAACTTTTAATTTTACCCTTCTAAACATTTTACCTTCTAAACTCTTTACCCTTCTAAATATTTTGAAGTTGCTATCTCAAACATTTTGTATAGCATAAGAGTATACATTTTTTTGGTTTCTGGAATATTCTTTGTAACTATCTGTGTGCATGAAATCTATTATTGTTTGTAACAATAATTTAAAGCAAACTTGCCTAAAAATCTTCTAGACTGGCTGTGCCTTCTGCTGTATCTTACTCTTGGTTCCACATATCCATTTTAGAAAATCCTCTTCCTCCGCTTGCAGGATGTATACATTTACACCTTGCCTGTTTTATTTAGCCTCTCAAAATACGCATCTGAATTTACATATTATTCAGGTGGAAGTAAAACGTGGGTGTAGCGCTAGCAGTGATGATGATGGTGTTAGCGATGGTGTTAGTAAAGCTGGTGGTAGCGATGGTGGTGATGGTGATGGTATTGTGGATGCAATGATATGTATCATAGTGGTGGAAGAGTCATACTGGTTATGATGGTTATAGTGGAAATTGGTTAAAACTTCTGGTGAGGATGATTATGGTAATTCCCACAGTGCTAGTTGTAGTGGTGATGGTGGCAATGGTGATTGCAAGGCAGGATGGTTTTGATCTTGGTGACAGTACCATTCTTGTCTTTAATGAAAAGTCGCTCTTCACCAGCAATGATCACATGAGAATTCATTTTTTTAATGATAATAAAATCAAACACCATCCAGAAGCATTTTTGTGTTGTTTGAAATTCTTGTCTGGGAGGAACAGAGTTTGGTCCCTACATCATATTTTGAGTAGAAAAGTAGTGAAAGCAATGGTAACACATCACATACAAATTCTTTGTATGTGTACATATTGAGACACTTGATCTATACATTTAATTCTCACAAAAGCTCTGGTTAGCCTCATTTTATGAATAAAGCAAGTGAGGCAGACTGGTTTAGAAGTCTGTCTAATTCCACATAGCCAAGAAGTGGCAGAGTAGACACTGTGGCATCTTGGCCTCAGAGACTGCGTTCGTCATCATGAAGCCTGCTGTGGATCTCAAAGTGCCCTGGAGATCCCCCTCCAAAACACGGTCTCTGCGAGATCACTTGCTGCCTCTGACTTCAGAAAAGTTGACATTGAAATTTAGTCTTTTAAGAATCATTTCAGCATATTTCACCTAAGGACTTTTAGCAGCATTTTTCTTTCACTTAGTAGTAGAATATTCACTTCACTTATTAACTATCATTCTCTGCAATTGTTATATTAATAATGATTGTTATATAACTTGCATTTCATTTTTCTCTTCCTGTAGACTCATTCATTTAAAGCATGCATTACAGCCCACAGTGGGCCAAGAAGTGTACTAAGCTATGGCTCATTATTGTCATTTTGTATTCTGGCACATTCTACTTTTTCCAGAACCACATGGAGCTCTGAACTTTAAGTTTTATTTTAACTAAAAGAATATTTAATATTTGTAGCATTGCTATGGTTTTAACTAAAGTCTTTTTTCCTTCAATCAAATAACACAATGTTTTTATTGCAAAACATAAGAATTGGTAGAATGTTAAAATTCTTTGCTGAATTTAAATATCCATAAGCTGATTTTCAATTTATGAAGGAGTTTCTCTTGATACAATTTTAGAGGAGAGCAGAAGTTCTGTTTTTCTTTAAATACAATATATAAACTGGAAGGGTAGGCTGTGAATATGTTTTGATTCTTAAATCAATCAAAAAAATTTTAAATCAAGGTAATAAACATTTTTTAGATGGGTGATGGTTGCATAACAGTATAAGCATACTGAACTTTTTTATCTTAAAAAAGACAAAACTGGGAAATTTTTGTTATGTGTACTTTCTCATAATAAAAGTTATTAAGAAAAAAATCAATGATATTTATTTACAAATTTCTCCAGTGATGATTTTAAACATATCAAGAAAAGCAAAATTAAAGACCATAAAGCTAATTTTTTAATTACAGAGTGCATAATTATTTTTACAACCTTCTAAATTCTCTCACTGAAAAACAATTGTCTAAGTTGGCTTTTTCATTGCTAAGACAAAATACCCAACACCCAAAGTTGCAGGAGGAAAGGTTTATTTTGACTCACACTTTGTAAAGGTTTCAATTCATAGACAGCTGGTTCCCAGGCAAGATGGCATGGCAGAGGGGCATCTCAAAGGAGATACAGTTCATGGCAGGCTGAAGGCAGCAAAAGCAGCAATAGAAGCCAGTAGCCTTCTTTCTGTCCCTTATATTCTATCCAGGCTACATGCCCTTAGGACAGGTAACACTCACACCCAGGCTGGGCCTTCCCACTATCCACACCCAGAACTATGTCAAACCAATCAGTGGGCTAATTTAGTAATCATGTACACTTAATCCTAGCTTTACATACTCTGGATCTAACCACCTCTGAAAAGCCCCACCTATGACCATATGAGGCTTTGGGGGGACATCTAGACACAAGTCATAACAGTGATAGAAATTTGTTTAATAGCCCTGTATCCAAAGTATTATAATAATCACCAAGAATGGATTTTACCCATATAACTTCTTTTCTGGGTAATATTATTGTGTATCATTATCTTCGAAGTAGTTGTTCAGATTACAAGACATAGGCATTAAAAAAATGATCAAGCAATCAAACAATGAAAGCACAAGCTGTTCTTTTTGATGAACTAACAGAGATTAGTAGTATAGTTATCTGTCTTGTATCTATGTATGTATATATACATATATATGAATATAATTATTGATAGTATCAATAAGCACATTGAACTAGAGAATATTAATTATATAAGAATGTCTAGTGAAATGATTTTAAAACTGCCTGTATTTAGCTTGTATTTGAAAGTGTATTTTCTCCTTTTTGACTTCTTCCCTGATCTTTCTGCCTGAGTTTACAAACACACACTCACCCTGCTGTTTCTGTAATGAGAAGTGTAGCTTGAGGTTGGGGATGAAGAGAGCAGAGTGATGGGTTAGGGAAAGGCATGCACTGGGTCATTTATATCTGCTGACCCAAAACCACATATTATCCATGTTTTACAACTGATGGGTGCCAAGTTAAGTTTTAAGAAATGACTATACAGACCCTTATGAACCTCAAAAGGATTCCTAATCTGCTCTTTCCATCTTCTCCTCACCAAATACTGACCCCTTCTTACATCCAAAAACTGATACTCTTCCTCATACCATCTCTGTTAATGGAATCATCAGGAATCCAGTATTCCCTAAACTAAAAATCTAAGAGTCATGCTATACTTCTGCTTATACCTCCAAATTCAATTGGTATATATTTTTAATGATCCAACCTACTTCTGGAATTTTTTTCCTTTCTTTCTGACCCTACAACCACCATCCTAGACTTAGTCTATTAGGTTTCCCTTGCTCTTCAAAATCCTTATCAATATATTTTTCCATCTCTATTTTTGTTCTACCTAAATCCATTCCTCACATTTCCATTAGAATTTTCACAACAAAATACCAACGTCACCATGACAATTTCTACTTAATTTTTTTTTATTTCTTTTTATCTGATAAAATATAACTCGAATCAGGCTTCTTGTTTTATCAACTTCATTGGTTACTTCATTTTTCTCATCTTTTCATCTACGTGTTCCTCATCCAGACTTTTCCTGTTGTTTGAGTGCCACAGATAATCCTTTGAGACATACTCCTTGTTATCCTCCATAAAGCTTTCCAGGGAACATTTTCGCTTTGTTCCTCCACCCCAATGCCATCCCAAATAACCTGGAAGCTCAATCTCAGAGCCCTATAGTTTTAGCAAAGTAGTGACTACATTATCTTTTCTTCCTCATAGATACAATTGTACTGGGATCATGAGCATGCTTTTGGTCATCTCTGTAACCCTCAGAGTATAACACTGTGTTTACATGTAATTTGATGCCAATACCAAGTGAATTTTGAATTTGTGAATTTCTTAAATACTTCATGGAATAGTATAACATTTTTAAAAATGCTTTCTACTAAAGCTTCTTTCACTGAACATAATGTAGTTTGGCTAGCAATTCATTCACATATTTTTCACATATAAATATATATATATAAGATATTTTGAGTTATCTTTATTCATTATATTCTCAAAGCAAAAAATTTGAATGTATCAGAGATGAAATACTTCTCTAACCTCCAAAGATTTAACCCTTCTGTTTCCTCCTGGGGTAGAAAAGAACTTCTTTGAGATTTTTCCTTCTACATCATAATTTATGTTTTTAAATATTCTAACTGGCTACATTCTATTTATTGTTCGAAATACTAATAACCTTATAGTTGTTAGTACAGTGACGCTTTTATGAAAAGTAATGCCAATGAGGTTTTAATGAAATATCCCTCCGTGGGTTCATCTGGAATTAAGGCAGAGAGCTTTCCTAAAAATTTCTTCAATGTTGTAAAGACTGGTAAGGAAATCACGAACCTATCATAAGCTAAACAGTGAAAGGAGCACAGGTAAAATACAAGGACTCATCAAAGTGAGAGCCAAAGTCAAGGTAACTTCTGGGAAGCAATTGTATGTGTATGATCTCTTTTTGCCCATTCATGGACTCTATCCTGGCTTGCCCAAACTCTCAGTTGAAAGTTTAAAAACTTACAACGTGCCACACAACTTTGACTTGTGCCCAGCCAATCCGGCTAAACCTGGTAGTCTTGCAGCCTGAGGACTGGTCCCTGGTATTCTTGGGGCAGATGCTTTGTTTTCTAGCAGCACATGTCTCCGCTACCCACATTTCCACACCGCAACCTATTTTATGAGACACTTTTTTCTGACTTGAATTCCTTCTTTGGCACTAGCACCCATTTTACTTCAGCTCTGAATATGTACTAAACATTTGCTGGTCCCCTCTACTAAAAATACTGGTTTTTCTCCCCATTGCCTGGACACTGTGGTTATCTAGTTTATCTTCATCTTGACAGGTGTGTTCACAAACTGCAACATTGTTTCAAACTGAAAACTCCTTAAAAAGTAGAACAGTGGGGCTTAAAAGCACTTTTTTATTTTTTGTGTTTGTTGTTTTCATTATTAAATCAATTAGGATTGTAAGGTGTTATTTAATCTTTACTCATTACATTCAATCAATCTCAAACTGTTAAAACTGAAAATGAGGGTTTTATTAATTTATGTTTTTAGGCCCAGAAATTTACTTTCCTGTAGATGAAAGCTAATGAGAAAAAAAAAATCTGAAAGGCCTGGAGATGTTTGGAGGCAACTATGGTAGCAAGGCCTAGCAGTTATTAAATGTTTAGTTTGTACAGTTTCTGTTCAATGTGTCCATGCTCACTATTTAACCCTGACAACAAAAATCCTAAGAATGCCATAAGGTTATTAGAACCTCCGTATCATCTATTTGAAGGAAAACTGAACCTAGAGAAGTTAAGTAACTTGTTTAAGACCACACAATAAAAGCTCGAAGTAGGTTATTGTTTCTGCTGCCTTGCTTTTTATTATACTTTGCTGCCTCAGTCACTCTTCAGAGTCTTAATGAATGTCTAATATTAGCAACTGATAAAATATCACTATAACAGAATTCAGTCTCTCCTTGGCTTATTTATATTTTGATTTTGATTTCATACATTATCTTTTGCTCCCTGATGTAGTCAAAGCCACTCGTCGTGTTGCTACCAAAATGACTTCTGAGCCACATACCAGTGATGATCTCAGTCCCTTGATCTCTAAGTTCAAAACCACCTCATGTCACAAAGACTGCAATTTAGAATGCTTGCCATGGCATAAATCATAGTCCCATGGCTGACATCAGCCTGCCATGCTCCTTAGGGGACCATTCCCAGAAAATTTCTGCCTACACTGCTTTCTTCTTGCTGTGTTGTGTCTAAAATCCCCATTCTCTGTCTGTGGTTTAGAAATAATTTCATTCCCTACCTTCCATGCAGGCCATAAAGGCAAGCATCTCCATCAGAAAGTTCTCTAGGATTCTTGGTTTGCATTTCTTTCAGCCAATCTTACCTATTTTTTTACTATTTTCATGTATCTAATTTCTCTCTTTGTACTCAGGTTGCCTGAATTAATTATTTTATCCTGTGAGGATGCATGTATTTTTTTTTTATCAGTTACTTCAGAATCTTTCTGGACAACTATGCGATATGAATTCATACATATTAAAAAAAAAATTCATTCAATGCCAAGCTTGAAAGCAATTTCCTCATGGAGTCTTTTAAAATCCCCATCTGTCCAAAATATTTGCCTGATCCTTTGTACTCTTGTGGCTGTTGACATCTTTGCGGTATCCCAGCCTGCAGCCTGGTCTCAGCTCTGCATGAAGGCACCCAGTTCTGACTCAACTGTGAGCATTATAAGATTCCTCTTCAATTCCTCTTCATGCCTTGCACAATGTCTTTTCCATAATGTGGTTTCTGATAATAAATTCATAATCATTTGAAGCATCGATTGCAATATGCAATGTGTCAGTTTGCTCAGGTTGCTTTCAAGATTTTTTTCTTTGTGTTTAGTTTTCACCAGTTAGGTTTTGATGAGTCTGGGAATGGACTTCTTTGAGCTTATCCTCTTTGAGTTTCACCAAACATTAAACATCCATATAGATTTACATTTTGCCAAATCAGGAAGTTTTCAGCCATTATTTCTTCAAATTATTGATTTCTCAGCCATACTTTTTTCCCTCTCCCTCTAAAACTCTCATGCCATGTACATGTTATACATTGTCTCATAGATGGCTTATCTGGTTCTGTTTCTTCTTTTTGCCTTATTCTTCCTGTCGCTGAGATTGAATAATAAACATTCACCTAATTCATGTTTGCTGCTATTTCCCCTTATATTATTCATTCAGTCAGTAATTCATTTAGTTTAGTGTTGAGATTAAACCTAGAGTTTTCACACTGAGCTATCTCCCCAGTTCTTTTCTTAAGACAGGGTCTTGCCATGTTGCAAAATTTTTCAGTCTAGTCTTGAACATCTGATCCTCAGGCACAGGGACTGCTGGAAGGATAGGCCTGGGCCATGGCTCACAGCAACCTATGCTCTTTTGAGCTCCTCCAGTTAAATTTTTTTATAATTTTTCAATATTTTATACTGAAATGGTTAAATATCTTGTATTTCTTTCCTAATTTTTAAAAAATTTCTTTTCATTTCAAGAATATATTTTATTATTTCTTGGGGTATTATAACAGCTGCTATACCCTTGTCTGTTAATTCTAATAGCTCTATCTCCTCAGTGTTTGCACCATTGGCTATCTTTTCCCATTTGTATTTTTGATATTTTTTTTCTGGTTTTTTATATGTTGAGAAATTTTGGATTACATCCTGAGCATCTTAAATATCCTGTTATAAATAATCCGTGTTGTTGTTTGATACCTTTAGGGAATATAGGTTCCTTGTGCTGCTATCATTTTAGCAGGTAACTGACCAAGTTCAGGTCACAAGTGCCTGTTTGTCTTCTGTGAGTTGTGGTTACAAGCTATGGGCAGTTTCAAAGTTTTTTCACTATTACTTAGATTTTTCCTGCATGTGAAAGATCTACAGGCCTATCTGGAAACCTGGTGTTGGTCTACACTCTACTTCTCAAAGTCATCAGTATGCTACTTAAGATGCAATCCCAGGTGACAAAAAAATGATTTAACATGCCATGCTCAGGTACAAACTTCCCATGAGGAATGTTCTTGTTATATGCTGCAAACACACACCAAAACAAAACCAAAAGATCCAAACCATATCTACTCAGTTCCAGGACAAATGGTAGAACCTGCATGGTCTTATGGAATAGCTTGCTTGAGCCCCTCCTTTTTATGACCTCTGACTTTTGTGACTCCAAGGCCTATGGTGTCACTCCTCTGGCTCCAAATCCAAGGATTTAGTGTCCATATTCTGCTATTCATTTCCTGCAATAACACCTTTGTCCAGGGCTCTGTGGTAAGGGGAAACAAACAAACAAACAAACAAAAAAGCAATAGGATTTGCTTTCAGATTCTTGAGATTACAGTTTGTCTATTGAGAAAAGTTATCTCCTCCAAACAAGTTTTAGGCATCTGCTGCTGCCGTGTAATTACCAGGTGTCTGGGATGGGCGAGATTGAGACGGAGATGCAGGGAGAGAGATCAGGATAATTTTTCCACTTTCTTTGATCAGAAGACTTCTTGTTTCCTACTTCTGAACCAAGAAGTTAGGACTTTTTCCTGGAACTTTTGATTCTTAGCTGCTATACAATTCAAGTATAATTAAAGGGACTTTAAAGTCCAAGTCAGGAGATCCAAGAATAGAGAAAAAATATCAGGAAACACATCAGTGATTCATTGGCACTTCATGTTCTGAGTTTCTTCCCAAATCATTTTCTGTTTCAGTGTCTTCAGATAACTGATCTATCCATATACAATATGGAAGGGTTTTAGTCGTGATGGGTGGGAGAGAAAGCAAAATGTACTTCCTCCCTCTTCAGTAGTACTGGGGCCATGTTCCCCTGCTCTTTAGATTTTTATTACTGTGGCTACTAAGAGATTGTTCTGAATTCTCTCCAGCAGGTCAGCATACTGCCAGCCACCAGCATCCATCTGCCGACTTGAGATTTCACAATATATATTTCCACTTCCTTATCTCTTATAAAAACACTAAGTAAGTCTAGTAAATGCCTTGCATCTTGAATCTTCAAATTTTATTCATTTTAAGAAAACTGCACTTATTCTTTTTTCATTACTGTGTCCTATGTCCTGGCAAGTTGAGACAGTGTCTACCTCATTGTTTGAGTGACAACAATGTAGCAAAGACACATAGCTCTCCATGCATAGCGTAACATTTCAGCTATTTCACAACATCAGTAATGAGGTGAGTGAGCACACAGTGTCCTTTCTTTGTGGTTACTTTGTAGGCAGAGACATTTTATGACTATGGCAAATAAGTTGTCAGTTAGTGTAAGAGACTTCAATACTATGCCCATGAGGTTAGGCCATGTCAAAGGTCACGGAACAGAGTTATGTGATTATGACTTTTTGTAACCTGTTTCTCCACTTCCAAGCTTGTCATCAGTCCACTAAGTTTGTTTGGCTAAGAATAAAAGGTTCAGAAGAGGAAATACCATAGTTCTAAAGCTTCCTGAAGTGTACAGTGCTGAGGAAAGGAGCCCAGGTGTGAAGCAGGTAGCCAATCCCGAGAGACACCTCCACACGCTGACTTTATCCAGCTCTAACCTTAGCAAACCCACCGAGAACATTTGCACGTGAAAAGCAAAATGAGTCAGTTTAGCAGGGAATTGTTTCAGGAGACTTTCAAAGTCCCATTCAAAGTTCAATACCAAGAAAATCTTTTCTAATTGGAAATATCGTTTATATGAGCATGTCATATAATATTAGAAAATACAATGGTATCTATTAATTTCTCCTCCCTGTTTGTTTATATCTCTCTCAATTATTAGCTAAAGATGTAATAAATATGCCAAAGTCACCTCAAAGATATAACTGTTTCCTGCCATGTAGCTATAAAAGTGTAAGAATAAACAGGGAAATATTTATGGGCAAATGGGGGCAATTTTAAGAAGTAGGAAAATAAAATTCACATTTTCTTCTGGAGGAACTCCTTAATCCCTACTGTCTAAGTTAATTTATCACAGACCTGAGGTCTAAAAACAAATTAGAAGTTGTATTGCTTAGCCACTGTCGTATTATGGAAACTCGGTCATTTTTATTAAACTTCCATCTATCAACTATTTAAAATCCATCCTAGGTTTAAATATTTTAAAGGTTATTTTGAGCCAGTTGGCCTCTGCAATTGCAGTCAACCTTTCTTGCACGTTAGCAGAAATTAATTATAGTCATGAGTTGAAAATATTTTTCACTCCTTGAAAGAGATGCAGTTTCTGTAAGAAAAATGGAGAGGGGATTGCTTAGGAAAGATACCACTTCCAAATGGGTAAGAAGCAGGGATGAGGGCCAGAGTTCAAAATCTTGTCTTTTGTTATACCGATGACTTCTTGGTGTCAGAGAGTTACATAATCTTCTTAAAATTGTTTCTTCATTTCTAAAACCATTTGCTACAAATCACAGAGGTATGTTGAAGACTTGTTGAAAGTTAATTTATATAATTAGCAACACAAAGAAACTATTAGTTATGTTATGGTGTATATTAAGTACTGTTATACTTAGTGCACCTGGACTTTTTTCTTTTTTATAATTTAGACTACCTTCCTCATAACTCTGAATTATACAGAAACAAAGTTAAACCCATGTGACTTTTTGATAAGACAAAATGTTGACGTTGTTTTAAGATTTGGACTGTTACAGCGTGTCAAGCAATTGCTATTCGTAATTTCCCATTATCATTTATAGATCAACTCAGATTGGAAAAAAGCAGCATTTGACTATGATATATAGCTTGTTTAATAATCATTTGAATCTAAAATGAAAATTAGGCTAGAATTTATCCAGGATAGAATAATGCTAAGAAAGTTATCTATCAATTTATTGAATTTGTATCTTCCAAGATCCTTGCATTAAAATGATAAACATTTAAATGCTATTAAGGAATATTTAGTGCAACAGGTTGGCTTCCTAGTAAATAGTCTTGTTTTTAAAATTTGATAAGAATATTATTTTCTAATTAAAAGTTAGACAGTTATTATAATTGAACACTTGCTGACTTGGTGACACGTTATTTTTAAAGAATCTTAACATGCTCTAATGCCTTAGTTTAGAAATGGAGAAAAAAATACAACAAGGGAACATGTGTATTTTTAGTCATGAAAGAAAAAGAGTAACCCATAAATTATCAGTAGGAGAATGCTTAACAGGTAGGTGCAGATAATGAATATTTTGGTGTGCCTCGGAATTGCATTGTGCCTAGTATTTAAATATAGAATAATGATAACTCTTAAAGAAGAAAGCACTAAAGTTTGTTATTTGATGTCTCTAAATCTTGATATTCTGAGGAAGAGAACATTAACTAGCAGTCTTCTGATGTCTTGATACATATCTCAATAAGCAGACTGACATTCTTTCCTGGGTACCATACATATTATGTTTTAAGGTGTGAGAATTCCTAATGCCTCCAAAGCAGTTAAGTAAAGCATAAAGCAAAAGCATCCTTTTACCTAAGTCTTGACTGGTAAATGTTTTTGCATAAATTTACATGTCTAAGCCTCAATATATTTTTCAAAGACTGACTCCTTAGATTTAACTGGGTATTATTTTGTGTGCTCCCTGTTACTTACGCATTAATTAGTTTTGTTTACCTGTGCATAATTTTTCCTAATTTCGCAACAGTTGTTGTTTTTCAATTTGACAATGCAATTTACTGCATGTGTGCTTTCTGGACCCCGAACAAGAAAGTTAAGGTGTAAAGCACGAATCTCTTCACTTCAGGTTGTTAAAGAAAAGATTGGTTGTAACTAATTTCCAATTAATTTGCAGTGGTTACAGGAGAACAAAACAATTGCACCTACTAATTAAAATTTAAACTCTTCCAAAGTGTCATATTTAGGCTTCTCTGGAATAGATAATTTCATTTTGGCTCATTGCTGAATCTGTGGAAACTATGAGCTTGACAGCTCCATTAATTTAAAGGCTCAGTGATACCTATTAGTACAAAACATGAAAAAAAATACCATTAATCATTTATTTTAATTTTGCAGCTCTGTCATTTTCTCTCTATGTTTTAAAATTATGATGACACCATAATGTGCACAAATCGACCTGGATAAAGGGGAAACGGATCACACTACTTAGGAAATATATTGAAGTACATTATTAGAGCTTAATTAATGCCAAACTGATTAAATTTGATTGCATTCTGTACAAAAATATTTGAAAGATTTTTTCCTACCATATTACATTTTTAAAGTTATCCCAAATGTTATATATATATGTATATATATAGACTTATCGTTTTATAGTTCTTCACTTTAGTATATCCAGCTCAAATATTATAGATAAACCCAGGTTGGTCTTTTCCTCTTAATTTTGAAGTAATCATTGGTTTCAATTTTGAAACATTTCATTTTGGCTAAAAATAATGATCTGTTATATTCATACTCTTTGATAAGAACTCCAAGCCAAAGTAGACAAAATGTCCAAGAACACATAAGAACAGAAATTAAATGAGAAACATGTCATGTACGTGACACATTATGCATTTATATTGATGTGATCCCTCACTGCAAATATGCTACACAGGATAATTACATGTACCTAACATAATTTTAAGCTTTTAAATTATTAGCTTTCAAGAGGGCCAGTATTCACATGTAGTTTGAAACTGCATATTGTCCTCTAAAATGGGAAGGTTAGAAGTAGTTCCAGGTTGAGAGGCATCAGACTGGCTCACAAGTTTGATTTCTTTCAACAGTGAGAGATCGGTCTTCTGGTGGATTCAAGCTACTGAGTCAGCACGCCTCCGCCTAAATTGTTTCTTCATTTGCCTTTCTGGCTTATCTTATCTAGTTTTGCATTTTCTTTGATTTTGAGTATTAAAATTGGAAAACAAGGCTAACACAGTCCTAGCTTGTTTTATTAAATGCAACAAAATCTGTTGATAAAAGTTTTAAAGAAGAAGCCTTTTTTATCCACTAGTAAAGAACTGTCTCAGTGTTTCATAAGGATCCTACCCATTTCAAATAAAAATATGAATTTAAAAGCACTTAATGAAAAGAACTGAATATGATTTAGGAATTCATTGTTTTTATTTCCTTATTCTTATGAACACAGTCATATATATTTCATTTGAGGGCACTTAAAACTTGAAGAAATCTAATATATTGCATTTGTATCATATCATCCTCATGGCCATCCTATGGGTAAACAGAATGAATGTTATTAAATACGATGTTCAAATCAATAAATAAAAATTGCTAAGCGAATACAACTATTTTATTCAAGTCAGGAATGTCAGTGACTCATCTATTCTTTATATTTCCTTAATTAATAGTCACTGATAAAATGTTATATTAATATCAATTCTAACTTATCAGTATCGGTGCATTGCTCAAGGTGCTAACATTTTGTTCTAGAGGGTCACAGGAAAAGAAAATGAAGTCAAATGAGACAGGCTGTCAGAATTCAGCACAGACACTCATTACTCAAATTGTCACGTCCACAAAATCTCAATGTGGTATGAGGTCTGTGAATGAATGCTTCATGGTACCGTGTTACAATGATGGTAACAGAGTGCTCGCTAGCAGGATTTGATCTGTCAAGAGATTCGAGATTTGGGAAGACTTGCAAAGTGTCTCATACTGGCCTTGAGAACTAAAAACTAAGGAGAAAAGTAAATTTCAAAGGAGGGAGGAGTGTCCCCAGGAGAGAAAACAGCACGATGGGGAAAGCACCAGGGCATAGAAGGATCTGAAAAAAAGCATGATAGATCTGCAATAGGAAGAGGAGAAGCCTGGGAAG
Organism: Dasyprocta punctata; assembly: GCA_004363535.1. Lineage (NCBI taxonomy): Eukaryota > Metazoa > Chordata > Mammalia > Rodentia > Dasyproctidae > Dasyprocta > Dasyprocta punctata. The sequence continues at coordinate 21,546 of RJWM01007184.1, read as the reverse complement.
CAGGTAGTTCAGTAGGAATTACAGCAGCTGAGCCTCAAAGCTCACAAGAGGAATTTTTAACTTTAGTTTAAGAATCATTTGGAGCTAAAGAAATTCATTAGCAAGAGAGTGATGAAAGCTGACTTACATGTTAGGAAGATAATTCTGGGCATGGCTAGATTGGAAGGAGAGGCAATGTCCACTCAGAGGACATCAGCAAATGTTCAGGCCTTAGAAAATGGTAGTAGGAAAAAAAAATTGCAAGACACAGAATGTGAACTAAACCATGCTCCATAAGCAATGTCTTAGACACACTGTTGAGAATGTCAATTATCATGACATGAAATGGAATTTTTGTGCAAAAGATGTCAAAATTGGCCCCCACTTGAATTACCATGAAATACTTTAGCACTGAGGGCAAAGTCATTCAGGTTAGTGCTACCATGTTCCATCGACAAGAGTATCACTGAATCTGTGAATTGTGCCCATTTAAAAATAGAGAAGTGCTTTCTGGTGGCTAGTAAATGCCCCATATCAATGCTTGAATAATGTGTCCTTTGAGTAGAAGTGGAATCTGGCATGTGACAGGAATGCTGCCAGGTATTTCAAAGAGCAGACAGACGGCAATAATGTGCAATTTCTCAGTGTCACCCAAGTAATTCAGAGAGCTCTGTCGTCTCATAGAAAAGAGGTTAGTGAAATGTATTTTTCAGTCAGCTACACATAATTATACTAAAAATAATATATAACATTCACTAGGCATATGTGTGACATACATAGCATTATTCAGTACTTTCAGTGGTCCTACAAAGTAGGTTTTGTCTTTATAGTGCTTTAGCAAATTAAGGCTGAGATCTGAAAACCATGATCAACCTGTGGCCTTGGTGGGAATTGAACCCTTGCATTGTGCACCAGTTTCATATCCTTAACTCTCTTGTTAGATGAAAAAGATCATACAGGAAATTGTATATGAAATACTTATTAAAAAAAGTAAAACACAAGGTGAATATTACTTTGACTGTTGTCCAGGAGAATCATTGTGTCATTTTGTTTTTTTTCTGTTGTTTTATTTTTTCTTATCTCAAAAGATTTGATAATGCCCCATGAAAAGATAAACAGTTACTGGGTTAAAATTGTGGGTATAATTTCTTAGTTAAAGACACAATATTAAGTATGCATTCAAAATATCTTTGACCTTCTTTGGCAACCTTCCTAGTGTCATAAAAATATTTTGGAATGGAGAACAAAATGTGTATCTTAAAAGAGATTTCAAATACAGGTAAAACCATTTCTCCAGTAGTATGGCCAAATAGTTCATTGCTTTCAGGAAAATGTTTTTTTTTCATACATATTTAAAATTCTTGTGAATTTCATCAGCAAGGAAACCTCTTAACTTTTTTTTTTAAGAGATTTTGTTTTAAACCTTCACGATGATTTTTCTAAATGTGACGTTGGATAAAAAACATTAATACTAAACTTGGAAATTACTATCCTTCCAGACAATAATGATTAGAATCATAAATAAGCTGAAAAGAGATTTCAGAAAATTGTGGTTTCATGGCTTTGCTTTTTTGGCAGTTATGGACTTGAAAAATTTAGCACGCACTTTATCCCATTGTCATATATCGCAGTTACACACTTGAATTCAGAATGGTTTCCATTATTGAAAGAATACAATCTTCCTTCAGAATCAAGCTAGGTAACTTTTAATGTTCCAGATAATTGTTAAATTAAGCTCTCCCTGCAGATATTTTATGGCATTTAATTTGTCCTAAAAATCCATTCCGTTTTAAGGTAGTTGAATAAATCCAGTGATAATAAACTCTTAAAGATATGAAGCAAGATAAGAAATATTTGACTAGATACAGGAAGAATATTTTAAAAGGTATATGCTACCTGCTGAAGGACTTTCTAAGAACTACAGTATTACTAAACTCACCCTAATGCAAAGCAATGAGAACAATTAAAGAAATTATATATTTAAGGCAGATTTGATCAGTTGGTACGTTACTAACTGATATATATTCCAATTCAGAATTTTTGTAGAATAAATTCTGAATGGCAACACTCAGTAGAACAAAAATATAGTGTAGAAAATTATTACCACTTTCATCCATCCTTCAGCTATTGACTCAATCATTTTAAACTAAAATTGGTTTGCTTCACTTTATGTCTCATAATTCTATATTTAATTTGCAATATTTGACTTAATTACATTAAGGGTCAGGAAAATATAACCCATGGGCCAAATCTGGCCACCTGCCAAAATTATATAGCCAAAATTAAGAATGGCTTTCACATCTTTAAATGACTGAAAAACATGAAGTATAATATTGTATAATGTGAACATCACACGAAATTTAAATTTTAGTTCTTACCATACTGGAACATCACCACCCTCCTTCATTCACACATATTCTAAGATTGCCATTGGTCTACAAGGGCAGTTTTTAAGTCATTCAGATAGTCATTACACAGCCCACGAAGCCTGAAACACCAGCTAACCCTTTACAGACAGTGTTTGCCAAATCAGAGTTACACAGATATGTACGTAAATATCTTGCAAAATATGACTCAGATACAATGATTTCTATATTTAGAACTAGGATAACATTTTAATAGCTTGCCTACTTTCTATGCAGACAATTATGATGAACCCCTGCACATATACCATTTAGTTTGAAGATTTTACCCTATTTATTAGAAGAGAAGTAGACCAAACTATAAATAGATTGAGAACACTCATATGATGAGACTTCTTTCCAGTTTTTCTCCTGCCTCTCTGACTACTCATGCTCCTATCCTTCATGGAAGGTCATCTCCTGCTTCCCCCTAAGTAACTGCCAATAATCCCCAGGTACAAAGTCTAGTATCTGCTCTTTAGTTTTACTCTCTGCCATAAGTAATCTCTCAGTGGATATTATAACAAGTGCATCAAATATGAATCTGTCTTATTTTCCATTTGGAACTCCAGAGCCACATATCCAAAAGCCTCTGAGCCTCCCCCTCAGAATGTCACGCTTGGCACTGACTTCACCAAAGCCTTGTTTCTCTCTCTGCCAAAAATACTTCTCTCCCCATAACAAGCATTACCCACATATAATCAATGAAACCCAATCCATGAGAGTCATTATAGAATCTTTCCCTTTTCTAACATCCCACACATCGTATGTGCACCTCTTCAATATCTCTTACGTGTGCCTCCTACTTTGTTACATTCATCACTAATGTTCACTCCACTTCTTTTCTGGATTACTGTGCTCACCTTCGTCTCATATTCCTCTGATCTGGCATCCACTTTTCATCTACTGAAACTCATATTTAACTGTCATGTCATGTCATGTCATGGTCCTTCCACCATAATCAAAATGGCATTTTTGATGTTTCTACTGTGTCCTGCCAATATCTGTAGTACAACGCCTACCACATTTTGCTATTGCATATTTATTATTGTCATTTGCCTATAAACTCAGGTCTTAGAAGAAAAGTCTATTCAACTTGAAATTCCAACAGTAAACTAAAGTAAGCTGATATCTAATTGCCGTGACCCATGTGGCTCTTGAGGTTCTTGGGCTGAAGGGCTGCGAGGGGAAAAGAAAGTAAAGAGCAAAGCTGGGGTCAGGTGGAGCTGTTATCCTCCTGATGGGAGGAAAGGAGCTGCTCAACCACTGCAGCACGTTTATTTATACCCTCCAAAGAAGAATGTCAATTTCAACCCCACTGCCCAGCAACTTGTTTGCCTGACTGGCCTGGGCCCCTTGCCTTCTTAGTGCTGAAACAGCTTGTTTAGCTGGCTTGTTTTGAAAAGCTCTCTGTGTTTTCAGGGCTGGTCTTGCTCTAGCCCCACACATGTGATTAATCTCCAGCTTCAACAGCTCCCTACCCCTAATAGATTAATAATAAAGGTAATTAAATAAATTTAGGATTTTTATCTCCTTTACTTACTTCAGTCATCTTTTGGGACTAAGTACAAAAAAAAAAAATACTGCTCAGTCAATCTTACTGGCCTTAGCTCTTAGGAAGAGAAATAAAGTGACAAACAGACCAGGCTTTCCAAGCGTGATTGTGCATGCCAGTCACCGGGAGTTCATGTTACAAAACAGAATCTGTAGAGCCTGCATTTCTATAACAATGTCAGTGCCATTGTCTTTGCAGAATTAAGACAAGAGTGCAATAGGAACATCAACATCAGCATGGGAAATTTTAAACAGATAACATCCTAAGCATTTTATGTACATCAATTCATTTAGTCCTTACAAGAAACCCTGAGATATTGTATTGAAATCTTTACTGTATTGAAGAGAAAACAAATCACTCGCCCAAATTTCACAGATAGGAAATGTTGGGCCTACGCTGTCATTATGCTCTTCTCATGTGGACAATAATTTTTAACAATTTTATCCAAGTCATTAAATATATAATAATTGAGACTAGAAAAATGCTGTGAACTGCAGAACTAGTACTGATGCACAATGTAGTTTTCTTTTCTCTTTTTTTTTTTTTTTTTTTTTTTTGTACTGGGAATCAAACTTACAGTCTTGTGCCTGCCAGGCTGGCGGTTATGCTGCTGAGTGATATCCCCGGCCCCACAATTTAATTTTCTTTTCCATAAAATTTTTATAGTTTTATTCTTCCCTTTGCAAAGTCACCCTTTTAAAAATTCTCATTTTTCTTAAAATTGTATTCCATGCATTGAGTTGTCAGTTATCTACACTCCTCTTCTTTTGGTTCAGAAGCCCAGCCCTGTAGATTTCCCTCAGATCACTGCAAATCTGGAATCCTGAATCTTAGTTCAGTCCTCTGACTTTTCAAATTTCTGACTTAGCTGATTCATTTGTTTCACTGGGGAACATTCACAAATATTTTAAAAGGTATGGAAGAGGCAGACTCTAGATCCTTTGGTGATGAACAATGTCTTCAATCTATCCTTGCATTTAATCCTTATTTTGACAGGATGTAGATTTCTAGGATAAAACTAACTTTTCCTCTAGGGTTTTGCCGTGTCTTTCCATTGTGTTCCAGCAGTCATGTACAAGAAGTGCCTGATATCATGCTGAATTTCATGTTTCTGTGAGTGACCCGCTTTTCCTCTATGAGGACACTTAGATTCTTTGTAAATTTTGAGATAGGCCAAACTGGTGTAGATATTTGTTATTAAAGAAGGACAAAATGTAAGACAAAAATACAGAGATGAGAACTAGTAAAGGAAACCTGGAGCATCTGAGTCAACCCTCAAACCTATCTCTTGTACTTACCAACATGAGTGGTGTGATTCAGGTTACAGACCCAAGGGTTTTTTGACTTCTAGCCTGAAATAAGGGTGTTGACACCTACCTCCTAAGATTGCTAGGAGGAAGAAATTAGATATTAGAAAAATTATTTGGGAAACAATTTTGATTGCTTGTGTTAGTCAACTTTCTGTCATGTGGCAAAATAACTGAGACAATTAATTTATAAGGAGGACATGTTTATTTTATTTAATGTTTTCAGAGTTTCTAGGACATGGTTCCTTGACCCTTTTGCTTTGGTTCTGTGGTGAATTTGTACATCGTGGTAGAAGCACATTATGGAAAATGCCTGTTAATGTCATGTAGCCTGAGAAGCAAAAAGAGGGACAGAAGGGGTTATAATTCCAATATGTCCTTTAAGGCCACATCTCCATTAACCTAAAATGATTCATTAGCCACATCTCATACAGGTTCTACTACCTCTCAGTCATGCTGAAAACTGGAAACCAAGCTTTTGGTATATGGGACGTGGGGATCATTCCAGATTCAAACTGTAGCAGTAGGGAGAATTCTTTCAAAGGAGTAAGTTTACTCTTTTCTAATATTATCAAAATGATTTGCTAAGCCTTTAAATAAATAAATATGGGAAAAAGTGCTGAATAGGATGTTCATATAGCATGAGGAAGATAAATGGTAATTTTCATGATAAAGAATGGTGGAAATGGTTAATACTGTGAAACATAGATTGCAGAAAAATTACCAATGAGCTAGACCCAATACTGCTGGAAAACCTATCAGCCAAAACTCACCTCTCTTCACTACTGCTTTAATTGAGCTGATGGAAGTCTTGGTAAAAAGATTAGTACCTAGTGCGGATGCACATTTTTCAATGTGCTATGCGATATAAATCCCCTCTGGTATCTTTTGTGAAATCATACTTTAATTCAATATTTTTCAGCAAGTTTTCTATGTTATTGGCTGGTTATTGAGGCTGACTCAAAGAGGCAGATGAGCAATGCGTGCAAAGCATTTAGCATAAAAGCTCAACGCACAGCAAGACCCAAATACATCTTGTTTTTATTTGGTTTGAAAATCTGTTTAAATTTAAAAATAACAATAGAGTGTACTTATTTTTTCATCAACAGTTGAGCATACAATTTTTTATCTTTATAATTTTAGATGTGGCCAATCTTAGTTTGAAATAGGTAGACAGAAAGAGACAGTCAGGGGCCAGTAAAATTGCCTTTCCTCTGTCAGTTACTTTTCAAAAAAATAGGTAATTTGTAGAATGCAGACTTTTGATTGAGAACACTATTCTATCTCTAACAATCTATTTCTTGCATTTTAAAAGCAGTACTCTTCTTCCCTCATTCAGTGGCTCCAGCTTCATCCTTAATAAAGTCTTCACATGAGATGATGTATACGAAGAGTCTGGATACATGTTAAACAGCTTGTGAATGCTAGTTTCCTCCATTTAATCTCCCTCGTCCAAAAGGAAAATATAACCAATTTTTACTTCGCATTTTTATAAGCAAAAGAGAAAAAGAATGTGCACTTAAATTTTTACATAAGTAAATTTAGACTTTTTTTTTAAGGTAGGTACTTGTGGTCATAGGAATGATGAAACAAATGAGAAGGTGGATTCTAGGTAATTTTACAAATAGGACTAGCTGTTACACACCTTCAAAACTGAAAACTGTGCAATTGGGAGCTTCAAAACTGCATTATAACATAATTTGTAGCTTCTGCTGTGTCAAAAATCTCTGAATGAGCTACTGTGCTACGTTTAAAGGAACAAGAATATGTGATTCCTCTAGAAAAGAAAGATGTCCAAGGTAAAGATAGTCATGAGCAAACAAAATTCAAATATCTAAAAAAATACACAAAGAATAAACAAAATCTCGAAGATAACAATTATATGATACTTTGACTATGGTTTTTGTAATAAATTGATACTCATTCTATGTACATGAATAGAACAATTTTCTTCCAAAGTCTTAAGAACCAATTACCTAATTATCTAACAAATTATCTAATTTTCCAAAATATGCTAAAACTTTTGGACATACTAAAGCAACTGTGAATCAGAATCTGTCATTTTTTATGCTGCTTCATTTGAATCTAAGGTTATTGTATAAGTATTATGTGATAACTTTATCCCCAGGTACTCATTTAAAAATTACATTTAGTAAAAGATGCATTTTCACTTTCAGAACTAAAATTTATGGTGCATTTCTGCTTAGCCCCTTATTTCAGCAAGCATGAGAGTACTGAATGAACTTCTTTAATTTCTCTTTCCTACTAGGCCATGATTACTTGGGGGCAGAGATCGTATATAGTGTATTTATTCTAAGTTCCCAGAACTGTGTCTGAAGAATGGTAGGGGCTGAATAAAAGTTATAAAATTATTAAATGGTAAATGACACTGTATTAGATCCTGTCCAAAGCTAGGATTTAGAGGAACTTGAAAATCAGTGATTAAAATTCAATGTAGTCAAAAACTGGAATATGAAGAGGAGAAAAATCTAGTAGAGACCATTTTCAACTACATAGGTAGGTGCATTTTGGTATATTAACTGTCTGGCTATCAACTCCCCAGTTCATAAGAAAACAAAAATAAAATAAAATCAGATATCTAAAGAGTTTGTGGCTGGCTTAGCCTAGTGACCTTTTGCAAGTACAATTTATTTTTATAGTGAAGGAAGAGCACTGAATCATCCCTCCAGTACAACCTGATTCCAACAGACTTAAATAAAGTTGTCCATTCTTGAAAGGTGTTTTACATATCCTGTCTTTCCAAACTCTGAAGTAGATTTCCATTTCCCAAAAGCCCTGATGCTGATTTTAATGATTTTGTCCACGTAACAAACGTTTTTTGTTTCATTGCTATTAGTGAATGACAAGTGAAGGGTATTCATTTCACATTGAAAATGTCAGGTATGCTCTTTAAAAGATTCATTTTTTGCAGCTTTTAATGAGGTTGTGTTTCTTTTTGAAAGAAACACTCATCTGATGCGGATGCTATGCAGGTGACAACTGATATTTAATAAGCGATAGTTCTTGTATTAGTCGCAGTTCACTAAAGAAAATGTCTCATATTGCTTTTGAAAAACTCTTAGCGTCACTAGCCCAAAGGCAAGATGTGACCTTTTTATTACATAATGAGAATCATTTATTATCTTACAATGTATCTTAAAGTCACAGACAAAATGCCACATTGATAATTGCTTTCAATTAGCTTTGAGCATAGCATATATTCATAAAATGTCTTCTCTAATTTAGAGTTGAATTAGAGAAAATTGCAGACATAATCTACTTTAAGGTTATCTCATTTAAGGTGATTCGTAGTTTTATATCAAAGAAATCAAAACGAGTAGCTTTAGAACAGTCTCTCCAAGTGTTTAAAGGAGGCTTTTCAATATTTGATTCTATTCTATTACCAATTAATTAACAAATTAGAAAGCTAGTTCATCATTTATGACCTTTTATGCATGTTAACTTTTGACTTTCACTCTTAATGATTGTTTTAAAATTAAGCCTGGCAATTCGTGTGGAAAGAGAGAAACAATCTGATTAGCAAGAAAAATAAGGCTTGCTTGATACTAAATACATCTTAATATTGGGCCGTAACTGGAACTCTAAATCCTGTAATGACACATCTTTTGCTGCTTTCAATAAATAAAACATAACTAATGGTCAAAAAATCAACATATAATCATATAGCCTAAATAAAGAGTTTGGAGATATTATAGTACTGCAAAAGATGTTAGTGATAACACAATATTCAAAATGTGACTTCAGATAAATTGTATTTTTGTTAATAAACTTGGCATTGGAATATTATTTAAATGCTTATCTTTATCTCTCTTAAAAATACTTTTAAAATAATGAAGCTCTGAAACTGTATCCTATTCATGTGGTCCCTTTAGTAACTCATGAAGTATTATTATTCCTAATGAAGATTCACAGAAATTGCTTTATAGCTGGAGATTACTCTTTCTCTCTCTGTCTTTTTCCTAGATAAAAATTACGCACAAGAACCAAGCCCCAATGCTGATGGGTCCTCCTCCAAAAACCGGGTTATTCTGCTCCCTGGTCAAAAGAACAAGAACCCGAAGCAAAGAATAATCCACCTCGTTCCATTCTTAGAAATCTGATTAGCGTATTTGGGCCATAGAACACTTGTGCTGGAAATCTTTGAACCATTTCAAGTCTCCTGCTCATGCAAAATCATGGAATTGGTTTAACAGTTTTGTTACTGAGCTAATGTGAAATTCAGCTATTAGAAAACTTATTGTCTCCATTTTTATAGGCAGTTTGCATGAAGAAAGCAAAAGTTTACATGAAGTGATACTGCATATTTTTGTTGCATGCATTCCCATAGATTTTTATGTCTCCCACCAACATCTTACCCAGTTCCCATTTACTAAACTGTGAGAAAAACCTGCAAAACATAAAAAAGGAAATACCATGGGAAATGTGATTCTCAGTGTGATTCCAATTATAAATAAGCTCTAATCAGTAATGCTACAATGATCATGATTGCAGATTGCTTTTCCCTTTTAGAATCAGTGTATCAATGGTCTTTGATCTTTGACTCGAGGATAAACTTTTAACTGAAAGATTTTATTAACTAGTTGCCTATGATACATTGCCATATATAAATAGTTTTTCTTCAACATCTAGATTCTTCTGAGTAGAAATTTAAATGCCAGGTAGAAGACTGTGCTGAAAAATAGAAAATGATTGTGTTAAAAAATAGAAAATGGTTTTTATTTTGTCAAGTTTGGTTTTTAATTCCAAAAAAATGAGTGAAAACATGTTACTTGGCAGTGAAGTGTGATGTAAGACAAGTCTTATCCCTTTCTGCATGAGAATCTAGAAGAAAATTCACAATTATGCCAGTAACCAAATAGATGTTTTAAACTATGTGCCTAATTAATGTGTTTCCACCAAAGATTCAGAAAAAGATGCTTGAGAGAAATGGGTTAATGCATAATTGATTAGCATTGTGGAGAATATTTGTGAATCTTATGATTAATTTTGTAACAACTAAAATGCTGAAAGACATTTACCTATTTATTATTTTTCTCCCCTACCACAGACAATGGTTTATACAACATAACCCATGCTCAAAAGCTGATTTCTTGGAAATTTGGTCCTCATAAGTTGAGGTGTCTGTAATTTTTAATGTATCATTTAAAAAGTGTCCTTGAAAAAAGCAAATGGTTGTATCGGTTTCATTCTAGTATAAATTAGTACCTGCAATAATTTGGAGCTAAATGAGGGAAATCATGCATGAAATTATCCCTACTACTCACCTACTCCTCTCCCATTTCTATGACATTTTGAATGCTTATTTGAAAGTACAGACGATATGGCCTATATCACTGTTTAAAGTGTTTAGGACATGGCTGGAATTTCTGATTGTATAAAGAAATCATGGAATTACTACTTTCCTAATGTTTCATTAAGCCTATGGTATAAAATGAAATGCTGAGAAGTTTTGGTATTGTTCATTCGTATTTACCTGCATCTCATCATTGCATGTTTTATGTTTTCAAACATGCCATAAAGAAAACAAGTGCTTGAAATGCATGATTTATTAGTTTTTCTCTCCACTTTGCATTAAAGTGCCAATGATTTATCAGTTCTATTTTTCTATTGATTCATTCATCTTTGAATAACAAATAGCATTTAGTGTTTCTGTTGAATGCAATCCTGTGCATGGATTTATGGATTTCAAGTGAAATTGCTATAATTTTAGTTCTTTGGTTTGAAAACTCAACTGAATGCTGTTACATAAAATAGCTACTCTCATGCAATGTGCTGTTATGGACGATCATGTGTAAAGCATATTCTTTTAGTGTTCCAAGAACATTGGATGGTAAGTATCAATCAACAATAAGTTTAATTGCTTTAAAAATGAAAGCTTTTGGGTAATATTAAGATACAGTTTAGCATTCCCCGGGAAATTATGATTACAATTGCAAATTTAGCACAGCAATTACTTGGTGCAGTATGATAACAATAAATAAAAAGTTACTCAGCAGAACACTAATTCAGACCAAAAGAAATCTCAAAACAGTAACAAGTGCATTACTGACATAATGTTACATAACACACATTGATTTTGTGTATCTATGGTTATAGGTAATAAATATTTTCACATGAATTGACAAAATTTTCTACAATGCGCAGGGAGGCTTTGTGTCAAAAACATATTCTGAAGCCTCCAATTATTTTACATTCAGTACAACATACAATTATTTCTTGGCTACCTTTAACAGTATGTAGTTTGAAGGCAGCAACAGTTTGTGAATCATCGTTAGCAGTCTGTGCACTGGAAAGCATTTGGATAGATGGTGAGATGAGAAAAATTAAGCAACCTGCCTGTACTATTTCAATCATTGAAATAGTGAGATGCAGCTTCACGTCAATGTAGCTCTATAACTATAATTAGTGCTAATAGTAGTTACTCACATTTTCAGTCACTTGGATTCATTGGTACTACTAATAAATGTTCAAATATGAATCAAATTTGACTTTCCCCAGCTCATTTTCTAAAGATACTGACATGCTTGCCCTTCAAGTATACTACTCCTGGGATTTGGAAAGTAGTTCTTAAGAAACTACTTTGATGGTTTTGAAATCAGAGAGTATATTCTTTCCTTTTTTTATGACAGCTTCATGTGAAGAATATATATTTTAAGGAAATTTCTAAATGGAAAGTTCTATGGCATATTAAAATACTGAAAAATGAATGTTAACTTCATAAAATGGAAACTTTTCTTGTATGTGTGTGGGTGAGTGATTAAATTGTAGAATTGATCTCTTTTAAATATACTAGACATAGTGGTATAAAGTTTTAAGGGGATGAAGCTCTTATGTATAGATTAACACTGGACTAACTTATGGTGGTCAGAGAAAAGGGACAAAAAGAATATGCACTCTGCTAAACACTGCCATATACTGCTTGTGAATAGAAGTTTCATTGTAATGAGCCTAAATCCCCACACTACTAAGATATGAAATGGAGATTTCTATGTAAACCTCCAAATTTTAAAGGTCATAAATGTGTTTTCCCATTTTGATGTCTGTATAATACATATTTAATGTGAAAAGTGCTGGTCAGTATTCTGTGGTGGAAAGAAATATCTCATAGGAAATGAAAAGGTAACATTGTAAAACAGTTTTTATTTTTAAACAAATTATATTGTGATAGCAGAATAAAACAAAAGACTTAGATATTTAGATAGTATACTGCAGGAAAAAGTGAAGATTCTGTGAGAACTAATAAATCATATATATGTTTCCACATTTTGTTCTATTTTTCCTTTTAGAGGGATGGGGAGCAATTGTAAAAATAAAATGTTTTGAATCTGAGATTGTATGCTGTTTGAATGAGGCAAGATTTTTAGATTGTTCCTTTTTGTGTTAGTGTTAATTTGCTTACTATTAATTATAAAACAAAAATGGACTTTTTGTAGCACATAAGACACCCAAAGAATTGTTCAATATACACCTTATATTTTACATTGAAAGGTCTAACCCTTGTAACATATATCGAGGCTGTAAATTTAAGAAAACAAATTAATAAAAACCTTCAAGAGAGCTTTCATTAAGGAAAGGCAAATATAACCCCTTAAAACATTCATCTAAATTTCATTCTATTTAAATAAAGTTGGAGGAAACTCACATTTGAAAGTTTCTATACATTCTTATTGTGTTGAAAACATAGGATTCATTTAATTACAGTATGCTAATTTTTTGGAGAAAGTGTTATATACAGTATCCTGCTTTTTGAAATAAAAGTGTTAACTACTCAATAATGTGTCATTTCTTATTGCTGTTTGGGCCAGGATATCTTTGTTAATGAACTATTCAGCAGTTCAATAGTTAGTTTACTTCAGTGAATACCCATTGGGAATTCTGGGCAGCCGCTCTATTCTGTGTCTTTAAAGCCTGAAATATTCAACTTCTGGGTATTGTGTGCCACCAGTTGCTACTGCAAACATTATTGTGACAGTTTCATAGACTGAAGGAAAGTCAAAAAGTACATGATGCAATCGTGGAGATTTGAGTAGAATCTTTGGGATTAAATTAGTATCTATTTTTAAAATATGCAGCCGGGTATGGTAGTGCACACCTTTAATCCCAGCACTCGGGAGGCTGAGGCAGGTGAAGCGTTGTGAGTTCCAGGCTGTCTTGGGCTACAACGTGAGCAAGGCCGGCCTGAACTACATAGTGCGACCATGACTCAAAAAAATAGGTCTGAGAGTTTGACTCAGTGGCTTAAGCACTTGCTTGGTAGGTGAGAGGCTATGAGTTTGATCCTCGGTAGTGACAAAAATAAATAAATAAATAGATAGATAAATAAATAAATAAATAAATAAAATAAAATATGTAAGAATCTTCCACAAATATTTCTTGGGTGCTAAGTAAAAGATACTTTGCAAAGGGTCTGTAGCAATGTTTAAAAAACTTTAAAGGAGATAGTCTCTTCTTTGTATCTATTAGAAGAGCTAAGTCTATCAACAAATCTATTGCATGACTGGATAATGTAAGATTTAAGGTATGTAAAATGTGATACATTTTCAAAGGAGGAAAAGATGATTTTGGTGGAACAAGTCAAAAGGCAACTAGAAAAAAGTAAATCTTCAATGGCTTTTTGAAAATCTAGAATTTTTTATGGAGCAAGAAATAAAGCTAAGGAAATTCAGAAGACAATGTGAGACCACACAGAATTCAAGTCCTGGATGCATCCTTAAGACACTTCATACAATTACCAGTTATTGATAAGTGGAGTTCTTGGACAGTGCTTCCACCTAAAGTTAGTAGGAAAAGAAGGAGCATGAGAAAAAGGAGAGAAAAAGAGGAGGAGCTAGGGAAACCAGTAAGGGACAGAAGAAAACAAAATGAAGCCAAATCACCAAATCGAGATTAATGGAACTAAAAATTAATTTCACATTCTGAAATTGATACATATAAATTAATAATTCTTAGGTATTCTGATTTGCACAACTTCAAAGTACTGTACATCTTTCCAGGGAGTCAGGATACCATTCTGCTATTCAATCTTTAAAAAAAGGGGCCAAAGACATACTTTGTAGGAAAGGCATCTTTTTTAATATGTGGTGTGAGGAAAAATTAACTTCTATACACAGAAGACTGAGGCTAAATCCATATTTCTCACCATGTACTAAACTAAAATCAAAATGGATCAAAGATCTATATGTTGAAACAGAAACACTGAATCTGTTGGAGGATATGATGGGTAAAATTCTTGAAGACATAGGCACAGGCAAGGATGTTCTGAACAGAACTCTAATCACACAAGAAGTAGCATCGAGACTCAGCAAATGAGATGATATCAAATTAAAAAACTTCTGCACAACAAAGAAAACAACAAAGAGAGCGAAGAGACAGTCTATGTTATAGGGAAAAACTGCCATTATTCCTCTGACAGAGGATTAGCATCTAAAATAATTAAAGAACTCAAAAATTAGACACCCCCCAAATAAAACACCCAATCAAAATATGGAGAGCTGAAATAAAATACATACATGTAAAATGTTCAAAATCTCCGTGCTTCAAGTAAATGCAAATTTAAACACTAAGATTCAATCTTATTCCAGAAAGAATGGTTATCATCAAGAAGTCAGACAATAACAAATGCTGGTAAGGCTACAAGAAAAAGGAGCCCATCTACATCATTGGTGGTAATGTAAGCTAGTATAACCACTGTGGAAATCAATATAAAGATTCCTCAAAAAAGTAGAACTAGAAATCCAATGGGCCTAGCTATTCTCTTTCTATAGACCTTCCCAAAAATCATGATATTACAGTGCTTCATGGACACTCTTATTTATAATAGCTAAATAAATAATAATATGATATAATTATGTATCATGTATCTTATAATACAATATTTATAATAGCAAAATATTGTAAATAGCCTATATGCGCATCAATAAATGAATGAATAGAGAAAATGTGGCATTTATACACAGTATAGTATTACTTTGCTAGAAGGATGAGCTTTACTTATTCATAAGCAAATGGATGCACCTTGAGACAATAATATCCAATGAAGTAAATCAGACACCCAAGAATAATTATCAGATGGTTTTTGTTACATGAGAAGCCCAAAATATGAACAAAGAACAAAGTAAAATATGACGGGGAGTAGGAAGATCTTTTTCAAATGCCAAAGAGAACAAGAGATGGAGGAAGGAGAGAGAGGGGATGAAAACTAAAGAAGTGAAAGAAAAAAATGGAAATAGAGCTTTTGCAAATGGGAAGAGAACTGAGATATGGAACAAGTAGGGAGGGATAGGAGGATGAAAAAGTAGTTAATATTTGTTATGTACTTGTACCAACTACCTACAATACGTGTAATCACTGTGTACTGCAAACATAGTACGTTGTTTATACATAGTATAAACTCCTTAGCTCAAGACAACTAACTTAACAATACTACCTGGAAAATACGTTCATGACAAATGTGAAGAAGTTAAGAATTAAAAAGGTATATGCAATGATACAAATTGAGTATTCATAATAGTACAATTCTTTCTAACAACTGAAAACTAGGGCAGAGTCACCAGCAAGCCCAAAAGTCTCCCCACTTTTATTCCATTCTTCTTTACAAACTTTTATTTTTGCATGAAGTCAGTTGGTTTTAGAAAAATAAAAACAAAACTCTGATTAAAATTGCACTAGCAACAACAATAGCACTCCTTAAATAACTAGAACCTTTAATCCAGTCAACTCCTGAAGGTCTGTATGCGAGTCACTACTCTGGGCAGTCTTCCCTTTTCTACCTGCACCACCACAGGGACTTAGGGGAGCTCCCCTTCTTCCTACTGTGCCACGCAGCCACTCGTGGAAGGTTCTCGGGAACAACAATCAGAGGTAGATCTGGTTTGAACAGCCTGTATCTCTATAGCTCTCACACATTTATGCCCACCCTGCTTTTCTCCAATCAAATATAACAGAGAAGACAGAAAAGATCACCTGCCAGCCAGCACCTGCCCCACCATACCCTTTCATTTTTTTTTTCCCACCATACCCTTTCGAAGGCTATTGAGGAGTCTGCAGAACTGGTATATTCCATGGACTGTTGGCTATGAGAAATCAGAGAGGCTGCAAAAGTGGATGTGTGGACCAATGAGAGGCTATCCTACATAGTCAGCCATGAACCAAAAATTCACAGAAAGGAGGCCCCAGTGGACAGAGGAGACCAAAGGAGTGCTGTGGAATGAGGGATTGCCCTTCCTATCTATCTCAGCCAGCACTGTCTCTATGAATTGTTTCTCCATTTAGGTGGATAGGGTTATTAAATCCCACCAAAATCTTACCCAGCACAGGCATGAACAATACTAATCTAATCAATGAAAGTAGAAACTTGTGCCTATGTAGTGTTTGCTCTGCTTAAGGCATGACTCTACCAATAAATGAACTCATTTCAGTTCTATGATTATCAGTCCATATCCATTTCACACATTAGAAAACAGAGTTAGAGAGATGTTTTTAAAAGTTTTTGTAACAAAGTCAGGAATGAAGCCCAGAGATGCAATCACCAGTTTTTTTCCACAATCACCACGCTACAGGGCCTCTCTCATGGCCTAAAGGTCACATTGAATCTACCTGAATATAACATGATAATAAATATACTTGTGAACTGATTTTTAATAGTGATATTGAATAAAAACTCATAATAAAGATGAAAAGTTTAATTAAAATATGAGCAGTATCACTTGTCAAAGGAACATTATTGAAACTCAAAATCACTTCATGACTATAAATTGAATGAGGTAGTTGTAAGAAGACCGACCTTGTGCCTATGTCAAGTATGGCTCAGAGGCAAATGATGCTCATCTAGAACAACCATACCATATAAAAATTTACAGCAGCAACTTCTGAAACTCAATAAACAAATTGAAATTCATTAGAATAAATTGATCAATTACCAGTACTAAAATGTATACGATCAGAATAACAGATATATAAATAAATAGCCATTTTTCTTGGAGAAATAAAAGGAAAATGTGAACAATTCTGAGTCATAGATTTTTTAAAAAGAGAATAAAACCAAACAAAATGAAACAATAAAGCTAATCAGAACAGAGAAATGAAAGAGATATAGGACTTCAAAGAAGATAATAGGAAATCAACAATGCCTAGCATAATGACTCTTATTTTCTTTAAAATAGCTGTCCATACCTTCACAAATAAAAAAGTAAAACAAAACAAAACAGAATAAAACCAATAAGAACAAAACAATGAAAGCGTTGCAAGATTTCAGAACCTGGTAATAGGAAATCAACAATGGCTACCATAATATATTTGTTACCTTCAAAATAGCTGCCCATACCATCAGACATAATAAAATCAAACAAAATAAGACAGAATAAAACCAAACCTAATAAAACAATGAAAATGATATGGGAATTTTTAAAACAAGATAATAGGAAATTAACAATGGTCACCACCTTCCCTTTTTAGATGCTTCCTTTCGTATCACTTTCACAGTATCTATTGTACATTTTGGAACCCACTAACCCCTTCAGTCTTTTATGCTAGACAACATGATGTTCACCCATGTGAGTCCAAAGCATTTTATCCATAAGCATGATCTCAAGTTGCATCCATTTACCTGTAAGAGCCTTGAGATTATCATTTATAGCTGAGTAGTTTTCCATTGTATAAAAAAACCATATCAATCTTATCTATTCTGTGGCTGAAGGGCAAGCTATTCCTGCTTTTTTCTCATTTCCTATCTCATGGAACATTGCTTTTTCTCCTTTGACTTTTGGTCTATGAATTTCCATTTGAGTTAAATGTGTTTCTTGTATACAACATATTCATGGATCATGTTTCTTAATCCACTATCTCTATGTTTCCTTTATTGGTGACTTGAGGTAATTTGCATTAATGGCTACAACTGGCATGCATTGGCTCATCTCTGCCATGCTCTCCTCCTGCTTTCGGGCCTGCACTTTACCCTGCATTCAGTTGCCTGCCCTGTTTGGTAATCCCCCTCTGCTGTTGTTCCTGGAACTG
The DNA here is from genome assembly GCA_004363535.1 of Dasyprocta punctata. NCBI lineage: Eukaryota > Metazoa > Chordata > Mammalia > Rodentia > Dasyproctidae > Dasyprocta > Dasyprocta punctata. The sequence continues at coordinate 3,271 of RJWM01007184.1, read as the reverse complement.
TGGTCATCTTTATCTCTCTAGAATATCCTTCAGAGCTCTTTGTAGGGTTTTGTTGGTCATGAATTCCTTCAACTGTTCTTTATCATTGAAGTATCTTATTTTTCCATCAGCTTTGAAAGATAGCTGTGCACGGCACATCAATCTGGGTTGGAAGTTGTTTTCTTTCAGGATTTGAAACACTTCACTACAAGTTCTTGACTTGATGGTTTGTGTTAAGAAGTCTGATGTGATTCTGATGAGTTTCCTTTAAAGTGATCTATTTGTTTTCTCTAAGGACCTTTAATATTCTGCTCTTGTGCTGAATTTCTGAGATCTTGATTATTAGATGTCTGGATGTAGATTTTTTTTTTGGTTATGGCTAGTTGGAGTGCTGTATGCCTCATTTATCTGTATGCCAGGTCCTTTCCCCATGTTTGGGAAGTTTTCTGCTATTACTTCTGTAAATAGTCTTTTTATTTCATTTGTATTGACCCTGCTTTTTCATTGACATCCATCAGTTTCTTTGTATCATCTTGCAACCATCAAATTGTTATTTCCTAGTTCCATGTTATTTTTAAAAGATCCTTACTTTCACGATTGCTGGGTTCAATCCTATCTTCAAGGTCTGAAAGTTTATCTTCAGTCTCTTTCAAGTGGTTTTGCCAACTTTTGATGGAGATTTTAATTTCTTGGATATCTCTTTGAATCTGTATCATGCATTGTAATTCCTTCCTATACTGTTCATTCAAGGTTTCCATCATTTTCCTATGCTCCTTTTTTTAATCTGTGTCTTCTTTAGATATGCTCAGCAACTCTTTCATTATGATTGTGATTTCTTCTTTTACCTGAGATATTAACTCTGATCTGATTACTTTTACAGCCTCATAAAATTGTTTCTTTATTTCAGTTGCTTTCCTTTCAGAGATTTCAGATGTGATTTCCATTTTCTTCCATGTCTATATCTCCCAGACTTGTTCTGTGTGGGCTGGAGGCTGAGATTGCCTTTTGTTCCTTCATCTTGACATTTTCCTGGGTTCCTCCTGACAAGTGGGTTGTGGGGTCCCAGGTGCCTCCCATGTTGGCTGCCTCTCCATGGTGTAAGGAAATTGGCCAGGAACCTGAGTTTCTCTGAGCCCAGGGTCCCAGGGAGACATTGGAGCATAGAACAGGCTTCTTCTGACCTGCACTGCTGCACTGAAGTTTCTCTGATGGCCATGGGTGTGTGGTGGCAGTTCTGCTTCTTCTCTTGGACTGCATGGCTACCCTAGGACTCCCCTCATGGCAGCAGGCACACAGGGGCATATTTGATTCTCCAAGTGGGTGCTGGCTGCCTATGGGGAACAAGTGTATCCAGTGGTGGTGTATGGGCACTCAGAGTCTATCTGGATGTTTTTCCCTGCTTGTGCTGGTTACCTGAGGGAAGCAAGCATCCTGATGGTGGCAGGCATGCAGGAGTGGTTGTAGCTGTTTCTCTCTGCCTGCATGGGCTGTCCACAGGAAGCAACCATAGATTCATTTATAATTTTAAACAACTATTGGATATTTCAAAAGTCAACCCTCACCCACTGACTTCTCTTTTTCCATGTATCCATTAAACAATGCTCTTGCAAGTAAGTCTCTCTACCTTTTTTATTTTGCTTTATATACATTTCCTTACATTTACCAGATAAAAATTACTCGCAACAATTGTTCAAAATGCATCTATACATATAGAATTGCTAAATCTATACCTCAAAGCCAACCTGTATTTTATTGCCTATTTCTACAACTTTAACTGAATGCCCCACAGGCACTAAATTTAAAAACTCTATGATAAAGCTTAGCTCAACTGACAGCACCAACTTTTCCACCTACTATATGAGTTTCTCAGTGAACTTACCTGATAACTGCATATGGACTCAAGTTAGAAACCCAGGTGAACATTCAAGCACTCTTCTGGATTGGCATTCCTATCCATCTCATCCACTCTACCACCATAATGTGAATAAAATACACACACTTTGCATATATCTTTGTTCAGACACTCATCGTTTCCTGCCTAAATCATAGTTACTCATTGTGTGAGTTCCTGCCAGGTTAGTGGAGAATACTGTGCCAGAGAATAAACTGCCTATATTCTTGGATCTAAGATTTACCTACAATTTGGAAAAAAACTGACTTTTTTATCTAAATTTTGGGAAACAGTTAATTTCTTAAAAATAATGAAATCCATGCACATTTTTCAGATGGACAAGGAAAAGAGAAGAAGTGTTTACATTTCTGCTTTTACTTAAAATTATTCCTCCAAGTTCAGATTAATGTAATGAGAAATTTGTAATTTGATTTGGGAAAACACACTGCCTGTCTGCATTTGCTTTTTTCATTTAGTGAACACATAACCCACTCTTCCATGTCTAACTAGTGACCAAGTCTTGTATCTCTCATTTATCTCACATCTTTTCATTTATTTTCTACTTATATTTCCACTAATATTGTCTAACTTTGTTCCTTATCTTTTATTTAAATTTTCAAGAGAACAACCTAACTGATAACTTATGTACCTCCTTTCAGTGCTTTCTTGTTTCTATTAATCGTGCCACACAATTCAATACATTTTCCTAAATCATAAACAGTACCATTTATCTGTTGAAAACTCACTAGCTCCTCCCATACCAAACTACAAATTCTAAATTTCAGTAACCCAAGCTTTTATGGATTAATTTCATATCTACTGATATACATCTTCTGGAAAACTCACTAGCTCCTCCCATACCAAACTACAAATTCTAAATTTCAGTAACCCAAGCTTTTATGGATTAATTTCATATCTACTGATATACATCTTCTGGTATATTGTACATATTCTATACTCCATCTCTTTTAACTGTCTATACTAACAGCATTCTGTAATATAATCCTCAAAATAGTCCATCCTTCAAGACATTTCTTTTCTTGCTAGTTACAATTTGAATCATGTTGCAAATTTCTGTTCCTCACTTACTGGCCAGTTTAGTAATTTTGCCAAAATCCTTCTAATCATATTTCCAATAGAGAATCTGTTAATCTCAGCAGATGTACTCTGCTTTATTGTACTACTTCTACTGCACTATACCATGATAATTTAAGTAAGTGAATATGACATCAAAGCCATGATAATAACCATGTATGTATTACACTTTCATCAGTTATTTTGAGTTAATCTATTAATGACTGGTAATATTCATCTTTTATAAGAAGGAAATATAGTTGAAAATATAAAAGCACCAGGCTCAAACTAGAAGGAATGAGACAGCTATTATACTAATCTAGCAAT